>WFAB01001388.1:0-208276 GCA_018977245.1 Lethenteron camtschaticum | reverse complement strand
ATTGTCAACAACACCATTCACATCAGCGACTGCAACAACTTCCAGTATTCTAACGGTGGCAACATCAGGAGCGACATCTCCATTGTCGACAACATCAATAACATCACCAACATCACCGTTTTCTTCGACAACACCTACAGCAGACACTGCAACTGTTTCCCCATCCACAATTCCCTCAGAATCGACAACTTCAAGCACTGAATCTGTCTCAACAGCAGCAACAACTTCTCCATTTCAACAACATCATTCACATAACCAACATCACTGTTTCTTCGACAACAGACACTGCAACTGTTTCCCCATCCACATTACCTCAGAATCGACAACTTCAATCACTGAATCTGTCTCAACAGCAAAAACAACTTCTCCATTTTCAACAACATCATTTACATCAGCGACTGCAACAACGTCCAGTATACTAACGGTGGCAACATCAGGAGAGACATCTCCATTATCGACAACATCATCCACATCACCAACATCACCGTTTTTTCGGACAACACCTATATCAGACACTGCAACTGTTTCCCCATCCACAATTCCCTCAGAATCGACATCGTCAAGCACTGAATCTTTCTCAACAACAGCAGCAACTTCTGCATTGTCAACAACACCATTTACATCAGCGACTGTAACAACTTCCAGTATCCTAACGGTGGCACATCAGAAGCGACATCTCCGTTTCTTCGACAACAGCTTATTCAGACACTACAACTATTTCTCCATCCACCATTACCTCAGAATCGACAACTTCAAGCACTGAATCTGTCTCCACAGCAGCAACTCTCCATTGTCAACAACACCATATACATCTCCTACTACAACTTTTCTTCCACAACACCTATGTCAGACACTACAACTAATTCTCCATCCACCATTACCTCAGAATCAACAACTTCAAGCACTGAATCTGTCTCAACAGCAGCAACAACGTCTCCATTGTCAACACCTTTTACATCTCCGACTACAACGTTTTCTTCCACAACACCTATGTCAGACACTACAACTAATTCTCCATCCACCATTTCTTCAGAATCGACAACTACAAGCACTGAATCTGTCTCAACAGCAGAAACGTCTCCATTGTCAACAATACCTTTCACATCTTCGCTAAAACTTTTTCTTCCACAACACCTATATGAGACACTACAACTATTTATCCATCCACATTCCCTCAGAATCGACAACTTCGAGCACTGAATCTGTCTCAACAGCTTCAACAACGTCTCCATTGTCAACAGCATCATTCACATCAACAACATCACTGTTTTCTTCGACAACACCTATGTCCGACACTACAGTTATTTCTCCATCCACCATTCCCTCAGAATCGACAACGTCGAGCACTGAAACTGTCCCAACAACAGCAGTGACGTCTCCATTGTTAACAACACCTATCACATCTCCGACTACAACGTTTTCTTCAACAACACCTATTTAGACACTCCAACTATTTATCCTCCACCATTACCTCAGAATCGACAACTTCAAGCACTGAATCTGTCTCAACAGCAGCAGCAATTTCTCCATTGTGAACAACAACATTTACATCAACAACTGCAACAACTTTCAGTATACTAACGGTGGCAACATCAGGAGCGATATCTCCATTATCGACAGCTTCATCCACATCGCCAACATCATCGTTTTCTTCTACAACACCTACAGCAGACACTGCAACTGTTTCCCAATCCACAATTCCCTCAGAATCGACAACTTCAAGCACTGAATCTGTCTCAACAGCAGCAACAACTTCTCCATTTTCAACAACATCATTCACATCACCAACATCACTGTTTTCTTCGACAACAGACACCGCAACTGTTTGCCCATCCACAATTCCCTCAGAATCGACAACTTCAAGCACTGAATCTGTCTCAACAGCAGCAACAACTTCTCCATTTTCAACAACATCATTTACATCAGCGACTGCAACAACGTCCAGTATACTAACGGTGGCAACAGCAGCAACAACGTCTCCATTGTCAACAACACCATTTACATCTCCTACTACAACGTTTTCTTCCACAACACCTAAGTCAAACACTACAACTAATTCTCCATCCACCATTTCCTCAGAATCGACAACTTCAAGCACTGAATCTGTCTCAACGCAACAACGTCTCGATTGTCAACAATACCTTTCACATTTCCGACTACAACGTTTTCTTCCACAACACCTATGTCAGACACTACAACTATTAATCCATCCACCATTACCTCATAATCGACAACTTCAAGCACTGAAACTGTCTCAACAACAGCAGCAACTTCTGCATTGTCAACAACACCATTTACATCAGCGACTGCAACAACTTCCAGTATACTAACGGTGGCAACATCAGGAACAACATCTCCATTGTCGACAACATCAATAACATCACCAACAGCGCCGTTATCTTCGACAACACCTACGCAGACACTGCAACGATTTCCACATCCACCATTACATCAGAAGCAACAACTTCAAGTACTGAAACGATTTCAACAGCCGCAACATCTCCATTGTCAACAACACCTTTCACATCAGCGACTGCAAGAACTTCCAATATAAAAACGATGTCAACATCAGGTGGAACTTCTCCATTGTCAACAACATCATTCACATCACAAACATCACCGATTTTTTTGACAACACCTATTTCCGACACTACAACTATATCTCCATCCACCATTATCTCAGAATCAACAACTTTGAGCACTGAATCTGTCTCAACGGCAGCAACAACGTCTCCATTGTCAACGACACTATTCACATCTCTGAGTACAACGATTTCTTCCACAACACCTATGTCAGACACTACAACTATTTCTCCTCCACCATTACCTCAGAATCGACAACTTCAAGCACTGAAACTGTCTCAACAACAGCAGCAACTTCTGCATTGTCAACAACACCATTTACATCAACGACTGCAACAACTTCCAGTATTCTAACGGTGGCAACATCAGGAGCGACATCTCCATTGTTTTCTTCGACAACAGCTATTTCAGACACTACAACCATTTCTCCATCCACCATTATCACAGAATCGACATCTTCAAGCACTCAATCTGTCTCAACAGCAGCAACGTCTCCATTGTCAACAACACCATTTAAATCTCCTACTACAACGTTTTCTTCCACAACACCAATGTCACACACTACAAATAATCTACATCCACCATAACCTCAGATTTGACAACTTCAAGCACTGAATCTGTCTCAACAGCAGCAACAACGTCTCCATTGTCAACAATACCTTTCACATCTCCGACTACAACATTTTCTTCCACAACACCTATGTCAGACACTACAACTATTTATCCATCCACCATTACCTCAGAATCGACAACTTCAAGCACTGAAACTGTCTCAACAGCAGCAGCAACTTGTGCATTGTCTACAACACCATTTACATCAACGACTGCAACAACTTCCAGTATTCTAACGGTGGCAACATCAGGAGCGACATCTCCATTGTCGACAACATCTTTCACATCAGACTCAAGAACTTCCAATATAGAAACGATGTCAACATCAGAGTCAACTTCTCCATTGTCAACATCATTCACATCACCAACATCACCGATTTCTTTGACAACACCTATTTCCGACACTACAACTATATCTCCATCCACTATTATCTCAGAATCAACAACTTCGAGCACTGAATCTGTCTCAACGGCAGCAACAACGTCTACATTGTCAACAACACTATTCACATCTCCGAGTACAACGATTTCTTCCACAACACCTATGTCAGACACTACAACTATTTCTCCTCAACCATTACCTCAGAATCGACAACTTCAAGCACTGAAACTGTCTGAACAACAGCAGCAACTTCTGCATTGTCAACAACACCATTTACATCAGCGACTGCAACAACTTCCAGTATCCTAACGGTGGCAACATCAGGAGCGACATCTCTTTTTTCGACAACAGCTATTTCAGACACTACAACTATTTCTCCATCCACCATTATCTCAGAATCGACATCTTCAAGCACTGAATCTGTATCAACAGCAGCAACGTCTCCATTGTCAACAACACCATTTACATCTCCTACTACAACGTTTTCTTCCACAACACCTATGTCAGACATTACAACTAATTCTCCATCCACTATTACCTCAGAATCGACAACTTCAAGCACTGAATCTGTCTCAGCAGCAACGTCTCCATTGTCAACACCTTTCACATCTCCGACTACAACGTTTTCTTCCACAACACCTATGTCAGACATTACAACTATTTATCCATCTGTAGTATAATAAACTACGGCGGGAGACCACTTGACGAGTAGCACACTTTATTATAACTTGTTCTTCCACAATAACACGTGTGGTCACTACAGCTCACTGTTCCTGCCACAATAACACGTGTGGTCACTACAGCTCACTGTTCCTGCCACACTAACACGTGTGGTCACTACAGCTCACTGTTCCTGCCACACTAACACGTGTGGTCACTACAGCTCACTGTTTCCCCGTTCCACCCGGCTACACACACACGGGCTCTCCAGCCCCGTAGCTTCCAGGGGAACTTACAGACCCACCCCAGCTTGGGTATGGGTCACGACCACTGGGTCCCGTGGCCCGGCCCTCACACGGACGTCCGGCCCCGGGTCCCAAGGTCCCGCCTCTGAGCCGCACAGAGTCCCGGTCCTTACAAGGACTGGCGGGACTAGGGGTCTCAGGGCCCTATCTCTTCCTCCTCCGTCTTCCGTCTTCACTGGTCACCAACTCCCCGAGCGCCCACACGCACTGCCTTATATAGCCCTCCGCTCCCGAGGAGACGGAGACTATGCGGACCGCGATGTGAGCACCCACCTTAGTCGACCAATCACGACGCGCTGCCGTACGATCCGTTTCACCCCAGCGCGTGTTACCACCACACAACCAATCACCCCGCGCTGCCACACGACCACTCCCTGTCAGCGCGCGTCACCAACACACAGCCAATCACCACCACATAACCCATGACCCCGCGCTGCCCTATGATCCCTCACCGTCAGCGCGCGTCACCGACACACAGCCAATCACCACGCGCTGCCACCCGATCCCTGCCAGCGCGTACCACCACGACATCACCCCCTCCGACATAGCTCGCAGCCGGCCCGGCTGTTAAAACAACAACAACAAAACAACCAAAAAAAAAAAACCCCCACTTCAAGTGTGCCCCGTAGCAATAACCACAATGCAACACAGCAACACAACACAACAACACAACACCTGAACGGTAACTAGTAACAAGAACGAACTATGTACAAACCGACGAGTAACCGAATAAAAGTTATTTCGAAAAGACCGACGTGTCCAGTGTCTCCTCGACACCCGATCCCCCTCCCGCTTGCTCCTTGAACGGAATGGTAAAGCGGTCGAACGGACGGGGATCGCCGTGACGAGACGAGCCGACCGACTTGCACCGCGCCTCCACCTCATTCATTGGTCAGGAAAAGTGGCGCGACTTAGCGCGAGTCCGCCTGGCCGGTCCATCATACGGGACGGGACGCTGACGACCGTCTGGTGGCTCCGGCAGCCCCGTAAGGCACGGTTCGGCCCTGGAAGGAACGGCCGTGTCGCGGGGATCCGGTCGCCGGTGGTCGGCAGCCGTCAGTTCCGAGACACCTGGGAGCGGATCAGGCGAAAACATGTGAGGATCAGGTGGAGACATTTCCCTCCCCGGGTCGTCGGTCACATCACATACTCGGTCCTCACGACATGAAGGAAGGCCATTAGGAAGCGAGAACGGTTTCAGCCGCGAGGGGTGAACGTACCAACGGTGCTTTCCCCATTTTATCTGAACACACTGGGGGCGTGCAACCCGCACGACCTCCACGGGTCCACGCCATGGCCTCAACAATTTAGGCGACGTAGCCAAAGGTGCATGAGGGCAGTGCAGCCAAGCCCGATCGCCCGGTTTCCAATCGTGCACGGACACCTTCCGTGCACGCAAGCGCTCGTTGGCGATTTGCCGAGATCTCGAATTAAGCCCTGAGGCCTCCCGTGCCTCGGCGAGTTTCGCAATGTTAAATTTAATATGATCGGCCAATTTGAAATTAGGCCGTGGCACGGACAGTCCCAGCTGAGTCTCCATGGGCGGTTCGGCCTCCCGACCGTACATCAGATAAAATGGGGAGAACCCCGTAGCCGCATGGGGGGCCATTCTATACGCGGCGAGGACCCCCGGGACCTGCAAGTCCCAGTCAACCTGTGCCTCGCCCACCTGCTGGCACAACATGGAAGTCAAAGTCCTGTGGAGTCGCTCCACCATCCCGTCAGTCTGTGGGTGGTACGGGGAGGTACGCACCTTTTTAGTATCCAAAAGGCCGCATACCTCCTGCAGCAATTTACTTGAAAATTCTTTCCCTGGTCGGTCAGCAAGCGTTCAGGAGCCCCCTTGTCCAGGACGTAGCCCTGGACAAAGGCGTCCGCCACGGCCGCCGCCGACTGGTTGGCGAGTGGCCACGCCATAGGCCACCGGGTAAAGTATTCCACACCAACCAACAGGTACTTGTTACCCCTAGGCGTGACAGGAAAAGGCCCCAAAATATCCAGCGCAACGAGCTCGTTAGTGCGCGAGACCTGAATAGACTGCATCGGTGGATTTGGCGCAACGGGCGGTGGTTTCCGTTTGGCGCAATCCACACACCCCTTCAGTATATTGACCAAATCGCTCCCCATCCCCGGCCAATAATAGTCATGCTGGAGCAGAGCAAGCGTTTTGTTTATCCCCAGATGCAAGAGGCGTTCGTGTGCGGCCAGAACAACTTTGCCCCGCATAGCGGAAGGTACGACGAGTGCGTGCCGCCGGGACATATTGTCCCATCTCATTAGCAGGCCCTGCTTGAGCAGCCAGGAGCCAGCTCGCTCTCGACCCTCCTCGGGATCCCCCGCCCTGCGATGCAACGCGAGCAGGGAGCTGTCAGCCATCTGGAGTCGGCCCCACTCAACGAGAGACAGTGAGAGTAGCGAGTCCCCGCCCGCAGGGGTAGCGGGGACGTCAACCATCGGCGCATTCGCGGCCGCGACCAACTCACTCTCAGGTACAGCACCTGGCGGTTTACAGCGCGCCGACCCCGTCAAGCACGCACATTCATGACGAGGCGGCAACCCCATACGGTAAGTGGTCGTAATTTGATAGTCCTGGAGGACTTCCAACCACCGTGACAACTGGCCCGAGGGTTTGGCGACCCTCAATGAATACTGAAGCGCCGCGTGGTCCGTCCGGACCGTAAAATGACGGCCATAGAGATAAGGCCTAAATTGCTGTACAAAAAAAACAATAGCCAGCAACTCGCGACGGGTGACGCAGTAGCGCTGTTCCGCAGGCGACAAAACCCTGCTACCATAGGCGACCACCCGTTCAACTCCCCCAACGACCTGTGAGAGCACCCCCCCAATGCCCGTGTTACTAGCATCAGTATCCAGCAAGAAGGGACTCGTAAAGTCAGGGTAACGCAAGGGCGGGGCACCCACCAAGGCGTCCCGGAGGGAGCAGAACGAGGCCTCCTCCTCTGGCCCCCATCGAAACCTGACTCCTTTGGCTGTTAGAGCGTGCAAGGGTTTGGCAATGGTGGCGAAATGCTCAATGAATCGGCGGTAGTAGGACGCAAAACAAATGAAGCTGCGGACTTCAGAAACCGACGTGGGCGTTGGCCATGAACTGACACAGTTCGTCTTCGCGGGATCGGTGGAGATCCCTGAAGAATCGACAATGTGGCCCAAGTACCTTACGGATTTCCGCAGAAGGTGGCATTTCACCGGTTTGAACTTCAACTTAGCTGATCGCATCCGCAAGAACACCCCTCTTAATCGCTGGAGGTGTTCCTTAAAAGTTTTACTGAAAACAATGACATCGTCAAGGTAAATTAAGCAAGTATCCCATTGCAGACCCGACAAAACCAATTCCATAAGGCGCTGAAACGTCGCG
Source organism: Lethenteron camtschaticum (assembly GCA_018977245.1). Classification (NCBI taxonomy): domain Eukaryota; kingdom Metazoa; phylum Chordata; class Hyperoartia; order Petromyzontiformes; family Petromyzontidae; genus Lethenteron; species Lethenteron camtschaticum. Next base: position 200,358 of record WFAB01001388.1, on the reverse strand, counting down.
GGAGCGGAGTGGAGTCCCATGGGCAACCGATTAAACTGGAACAGGTCCCCTGGGGTCCGGAATGCTGTCTGAGGTTTAGACTCATCGTCGAGTGGCAGCTGCCAGAATACCAACAGTAAGTCAAGTGTAGAAAAATACCGCGCCCCGGACAATGCGTCCAGGGACTCATCCATTCTGGGGAGCAGATACGCGTCAGCCACGGAGATTTAATTCAGGCGACGGAAATCTACACAAAAACGCAAGGAGCCGTCTTGCTTTATAACCAGAACGATAGGTGCTCCCCACGGACTGGATGAGGGCGAAATTATGTCGGCCGTCAGCATGTCATTGACGGCCGATTGAACGTGTTCCTTCTCGGCAGGACTCAGCCGGAAGGGATTCTGCCGGACTGGTGCTGCTTGGCCTGTTTCAATGTGGTGGCGTAACAGGTCCGTGCACCCAATATCATATTTGTGCTTGCTGAACACATCGGAGAATTCGATCAGCAGAGCGCGCAACGCACCCAATTGCACCCTTGACAAATCACTGGAGTCCGCACATAGCGAATCGACCCAGCCAAGGTCATCACCCGATATAACTTCCTGCGCCGGACGGGATCAACATGCGCAATAAGGCGCTCTTCCGCAGAGACCCGTGCCGCGTGAGCAAGCACGGTGCCCTGCGGAATAACGGCCGGCCGCGACCCAGCGTTTAACACCATAACGAACGGGTCCTCGTCAGCCCGAACCAACGTTTGAGCCACCGCCAAATCCAGACCCCTGACAGCTCTATTCGATGGACCCAAAAGCACGCCTTGTCCCGCAGTCTCCCCACCCAATGGCTTCCGCAACCGGAGTGGTATCAACATCTGCGAACCCGGGGGCACGTGCACCGTCCGTGTTGCTATCGCTTGGATCGTCGCGCACGCCGTCCGTATTTCAGTAGGTTCGATAAAAATGAAATACGGCGCCCGATGGCAGCTCAATACAACGTTGATCCACGAGAATTTTAATGGGCATCTTAGCCAAAAAATCTGTGCCCAACAGACAAGGAACTGCTAGGGAAGAGGAGACGAAAACAGGTCCCGCCAATTTAATATCCCCTATGCAAATGGTCGCCCGAATCTGACCGATAATACCCAAAGAGCCCCCATTTGCCGCGTAAAATGGCACGTCCACCGGAAGCAGAGGTCGACATTGGACGGGGAGAATGTTATAAATGAGGTCGGAAATTATAGTCGCCGACGCTCCCGTGTCCACTAACACCCTGACCTCGACCCCGTCTATGAATCCCGTAACGACCGAGGAACCAGCCGACGCAGCCACTATTCTGTGGCCCAACTCGGACCATTTAACGTCCCCCCGGTCCCGTACGAACCCCCCTCTCCGAACCGAATCCCCGACCCCCAATCGCACATCCTCCGCCGCAAAGCGACGGCCCATGTGTGTCGTGTATGTGAGCCGAGCATGTGAAGTGCCGCGACTTGCCGGGGGTAGTTGGGACGACTTGGGGCCTTGGTCCTCGTCCAGCCGAGGTCCCGTGGCACGCTGACGTGGAGCGCGGCACCCGGACGCCACGTGGCCCCGAAGGCCGCAGTTGTAGCACGTGATGACGGACGTCGGAGGTCTCAGTTGCTCCAGCTTGCGGGCCGATCGCAGAGGCGAATGACCCCCCGACCTCCAATCCCCCGGTCGTGCTGCAGCGAACGCCTCCTCCCGTGGGTGAACGACCGGTGGCTCGGTGACCACCGTGGCCGGAGCTGAGACCGCAGCCGCATTGCAGACGACCACCTGTTTCCGCTTGAGGACCTCGTGCGCCTGGATACTTGTTGCAACCCGCAACGAACATATGTCGACTTCGTCGGCTGTGTTGATGGGGACCCCCAGGTCGTGCGCCAACTTCAGCAGTTGTTCCAAAACCATAGCGTCCTGACCCCTCCTCGTCCATACGAGGGAACGCGGCGTCCGCGAGGGCCAACAACGCCGTGCGGTAGGCAAGCGCGGTCTCCGTGTCTGCCTTCCATCGTTCGTAAAATTGGTGGCGGCAGGCCGAAGGTGGGCCGTACACCTTGGCCATGAGGCCCAGCCAGCCTTGAACGTGGAGCGGGCCGACCTCGGTGCGGACCTGAAGGCCGCGAGCGCGTCGTCGTCCAACATGGCAGGCAGTGCCCGCAGCGCCGTAGCGTCGGACAAGGCCGACATCTCTTGATGGGCGAGAAATCTTCGCTGGAACGCGCCCCAGTCCCCGCCTTCCGCCTTGAAGGCTGTCAACGCTGGAAGACGCTGTTGGAAAATGATGTCGTCCCCTGCCTCGTGACTCTCCCCGCCGCACCGTCGACCTGCAAAATGGCGGCCCCAATGGCGGGTGGCTGATTGCGGCCCGTAGCGCGCGCTGATGACGTAAGCGGCAGGGATTGGAGACTCCCACCACGTGTTGCTCGCCGTTCCCGCCAAAAGATGGCCGCTCAGCAGAAATGGCGGGAATTCCAAAGTCATTTTGGCGGGAATCAGCAACGCGAGCCCTTTCAACGTCCGTCGACGTTCTCGCTCCTCCAGACGTGGTGATCTCCGCCAGAATGGACGCCGCGGCGAGTAGTAGCTCCGCCAGGCGGGCGTGCGCGTCGCGGAGTCCGGCATAAGCCCCCAGCCGCTCGTTGGGCGCCCATGAGAGGTCCTGTGGCGCCGGAATCTCCTCCTCTTGTCCCCCTGATGCCTGCTGGCCCGAGTCGTCGTGGTTTTCCTCCCGGTCACACTCGTGAGTCCGATGAGTCTTCCTGGTATCCATGGCAGGAAGACTGTTTCACTCCTGACGCCAGTTGTAGTATAATAAACTACGGCGGGAGACCACTTGACGGGTAGCACACTTTATTATAACTTGTTCTTCCACAATAACACGTGTGGTCACTACAGCTCACTGTTCCTGCCACAATAACACGTGTGGTCACTACAGCTCACTGTTCCTGCCACACTAACACGTGTGGTCACTACAGCTCACTGTTCCTGCCACACTAACACGTGTGGTCACTACAGCTCACTGTTCCCCGTTCCACCCGGCTACACACACACGGGCTCTCCAGCCCGTAGCTTCCAGGGGAACTTACAGACCCACCCCAGCTTGGGTATGGGTCACGACCACTGGGTCCCGTGGCCCGGCCCTCACACGGACGTCCGGCCCCGGGTCCCAAGGTCCCGCCTCTGAGCCGCACAGAGTCCCGGTCCTTACAAGGACTGGCGGGACTAGGGGTCTCAGGGCCCTATCTCTTCCTCCTCCGTCTTCCGTCTTCACTGGTCACCAACTCCCCAAGTGCCCGCGCGCACCGCCTTATATAGCCCTCCACTCCCGAGGAGACGGAGACTATGCGGACCGCGATGTGAGCACCCACCTTAGTCGACCAATCACGACGCGCTGCCGTACGATCCGTTTCACCCCAGCGCGTGTTACCACCACACAACCAATCACCCCGCGCTGCCACACGACCACTCCCTGTCAGCGCGTCACCAACACACAGCCAATCACCACCACATAACCCATGACCCCGCGCTGCCCTATGATCCCTCACCGTCAGTGCGCGTCACCGACACACAGCCAATCACCACGCGCTGCCACCCGATCCCTGCCAGCGCGTACCACCACTACACATCCACCATTACCTCAGAATCGACAACTTCAAGCACTGAATCTGTCTCAACTGCAGCAACAACGTCTGCATTGTCAAAAACACCATTTATATCTCCTACTACAACGTTTTCTTCCACAACACCTATTTCAGACACTACAACCATTTCTACATCCACCATTATCTCAGAATCGACATCTTCAAGCACTGAATCTGTCTCAACAGCAGCAACGTCTCCATTGTCAACAACACCATTTAAATCTCATACTACAACGTTTTCTTACACAACACCAATGTCACACACTACAAATAATTCTACATCCACCATAACCTCAGAATTGACAACTTCAAGTCCTGAATCTGTCTCAACAGCAGCAACAACGTCTCCATTGTCAACAATACCTTTCACATCTCCGACTACAACATTTTCTTCCACAACACCTATGCCAGACACTACAACTATTTATCCATCCACCATTACCTCAGAATCGACAACTTCAAGCACTGAAACTGTCTCAACAGCAGCAGCAACTTGTGCATTGTCAACAACACCATTTACATCAGCGACTGCAACAACTTCCAGTATTCTAACGGTGGCAACATCAGGAGCGACATCTACATTGTCGACAACATCAATAACATCAAACAGCGCCGTTTTCTTCGACAACACCTACAGCAGACACTGCCACGATTTCAACATCACCATTACCTCAGAAGCAACAACTTCAAGTACTGAAACGATTTCAACACGCAACATCTATTGTCAACAACACCTTTCACTCAGCGACTCAAGAACTTCCAGTATTCTAACGGTGGCAACATCAGGAGCGACATCTCCGTTTTCTTTGACAGCACCTATTTCCGACACTACAACTATATCTCCATCCACCATTATCTCAGAATCAACAACTTCGAGCACTGAATCTGTCTCAACGGCAGCAAAAACGTCTCCATTGTCAACGACACTATTCACATCTCCGAGTACAACGATTTCTTCCACAACACCTATTTCAGACACTACAACTATTTATCCATCCACCATTACCTCAGAATCGACAACTTCAAGCACTGAAACTGTCTCAACAACAGCAGCAACTTCTGCATTGTCAACAACACCATTTACATCAGCGACTGCAACAACTTCCAGTACTAACCAACATCAGGAGCGACATCTCTTTTCTTCGACAACAGCTATTTCAGACACTACACCATTTCTCCATCCACCATTATCTCAGAATCGACATCTTCAAGCACTGAATCTGTCTCAACAGCAGCAACGTCTCCATTGTCAACAACACCATTTAAATCTCCTACTACAACGTTTTCTTCCACAACACCAATGTCAACACTACAAATATTCTACATCCACCATAACCTCAGAATTGACAACTTCAAGCACTGAATCTGTCTCAACAGCAGCAACAACGTCTCCATTGTCAACAATACCTTTCACATCTCCGACTACAACATTTTCTTCCACAACACCTATGTCAGACACTCAACTATTTATCCATCCACCATTACCTCAGAATCGACAACTTCAAGCACTGAAACTGTCTCAACAGCAGCAGCAACTTGTGCATTGTCAACAACACCTTTACATCAGCGACTGCAACAACTTCCAGTATTCTACGGTGACAACATCAGGAGCGACATCTATTGTCGCAATCAATAACATCACCAACAGTGCCGTTTTCTTCGACAAAACCTACGGCAGACACTGCACGATTTCCACATCCACCATTACTCAGAAGCAACAAATTCAAGTACTGAAACGATTTCAACCGCAACATCTATNGTCAACAATCACCTTTACATCAGCNACTCAAGAACTTCCAATATAGAAACGATGTCAACATCAGGTAACTTCTCCATTGTCAACANCATTATTCACATCACCAACATCACGATTTCTTTGACAACACCTATTTCCGACACTACAACTTTCTCCATCCACTATTATCTCAGAATCAACAACTTCGAGCACTGAATCTGTCTCAATGCAGCAACGTCTCCATTGTCAACGACACTATTCACATCTCCAATACAACGATTTCTTCCACAACACCTATGTCAGACACTACAACTATTTCTCCTCCACCATTACTCAGAATCGACAACTTCAAGCACTGAACTGTTCAACAACGCAGCAACTTCTGCATTTCAACAACACCATTTACATCTCCAGTATCTAACGTGGCAACATCAGGAGCGACATCTCGTTTCTTCACAACAGCTATTNCAGACACTACAACCATTCTCCATCCACCATTACTCAGAATCGACATCTTCAAGCACTGAATCTGTCTCAACAGCAGCAACGTCTCCATTGTCAACAACACCATTTAAATCTCCTACTACAACGTTTTTTCTACAACACCATGTCACACACTACAAATATTCTACATCCACCATACCTCAGAATTGACAACTTCAAGCACTGAATCTGTCTCAACAGCAGCAACGTTCCAATGTCAACAATACNTTTCACATCTCCGACTACAACATTTNCTTCACAACACCTATGTCAGACACTACAACTATTTTCCATCCACCATTACCTCAGAATCGACAACTTCAAGCACTGAAACTGTCTCAACAGCAGCAGCAACTTGTCATGTCAACAACACATTTACATCAGCGACTCAACAAGTTTCACATCTTCTTTCTTCGACAAAACCTACGGCAGACACTGCACGATTTCCATCCACCATTACTCAGAACAACAAATTCAAGTACTGAATCTTCTAACAGCTGCAACAACGGTGCAACNTCTCCATTGTTTTCTTTGACAACACCTATTCGACACTCCAACTATTCTCCATCCACCATTACTCAGAATCGACATCTTCAACACTGAATCTGTCTCAACAGCAGCAACGTCTCCATTGTCAACAACACCATTTACATCTCCTACTACAACGTTTCTTCCACAACACCTATATCAGACACTACAACTATTCTCCATCCACTATTACTCAGAATCGACAACTTCAAGCACTGAATCTGTCTCAACAGCAGCAACGTCTCATTGTCAACACCTTTCACATCTCCGACTACAACGTTTNCTTCCACAACACCTATGTCAGACACAACTATTTTCCATCCACCATTACTCAGAATCGACAACATCAGCACTGAATCTGTTCAACAGCAGCAACAACGTCTGCATTGTCAAAAAACCTTTATATCTCCTACTACAACGTTTCTTCCACAACACTATGTCAGACACCACAACTAATTTCCATCCACCATTTCCAGAATCGACACTCCAAGCACTGAATCTGTCTCAACAGCAGCAACGTCTACATTGTAAACAANACCTTTACATCTCGACTAAANCGTTTTCTTCACACACTATGTCAACACTACAACTATTTTCATCCACCATTACCTCAGAATCGACAACTTCCAGCACTGAAACTTTCTCAACAGCAGCAACAANGTCTCAATTTCAACAATACCTTTCACATCTCCGACTACAACCTTTTTCCACAACACCTATGTCAGACACTACAACTATTTATCCTCCACATTACCTCAGAATCGACAACTTCAAGCACTGAATCTGTCCAACAGCAGCAACTTCTGCATTGTCAACACACCATTTACATCAGCGACTTCAACAACTTCCAGTACAACGNTGTCAACATCAGGAGTGACATCTCCATTGTCAACAACATCATAACATCACCAACAGCGCGTTTNCTTCGACAACACCTACGGCAGACATTGCACGATTTCCACATCCACATTACCTCAGAAGCAACAACTTAAGTACTGAACGATTTCAACAGCCGCAACATCTCCATTGTCAACAACACTTTCACATCAGCGACTGCAAGAACTTCTATAGAAACGATGTCAACACTGCGTCAACAACATCATTCACATCACCGATTTCTTGACAACACCTATTCCGACACTACAACTATTCTCCATCCACCATTATCTCAGAATCAACACTTCGAGCACTGAATCTGTCTCAATGGCAGCAACAACGTCTCATTGTCAACGACACTATTCACATCTCGAGTACAACGATTTCTTCCACAAAACCTATGTCAGACACTACAACTATTNTCATCCACCATTACCTCAGAATCGACAACTTCAAGCACTGAATCTGTCCCAACAGCAGCAACGTCTGCATTGTCAAAACACAATTATATCTCCTACTACAACGTTTTCTTCAAACACTATGTCAGACATTACAACTATTCTCCATCCACCATTTCCTCAGAATCGACAACTTCAAGCACTGAATCTGTCTCAACAGCAGCAACGTCTCCATTGTAAACAATACCTTTCACATCTCGACAAAACGTTTTCTTCACAACACCTATGTCAGACACTACAACTATTTTCACCATTACCTCAGAATCGACAACTTCAAGCACTGAACTGTCTCAACAGCAGCAACTTCTGCATTGTCAACANCACCATTCACATCTCCATTGTCTCAACATTTTCTTCGACAACACCTACGGCAGACACTGCAACGATTTCCACATCCACCATTACCTCAGAAGCAACAACTTCAAGTACTGAATCTGTCAACAATCACCTTTANATCAGACTNCAAGAACTTCCTATAGNAACGATGTCAACATCAGGTNCAACTCGAGCACTGAATCTGTCTCAACAGCTTCAACAACGTCTCCATTGTCAACAACATCATTCACATCACCGATTTCTTTGACAACACCTATTTCCGACACTACAACTATTCTCCATCCACCATTATCTCAGAATCAACAACTTTGAGCACTGAATCTGTCTCAACGGCAGCAACAACGTTCCATTGTCAACAACACTATTCACATCTCCGAGTACAACAATTTCTTCCACAACACCTATGTCAGACACTACAACTATTTATCCATCCACCATTACTTCAGAATCTACAACTTCAAGCACTGAAACTGTCTCAACAGCAGCAGCAACTTGTGCATTGTCAACAACACCATTTACATCAGCGACTGCAACAACTTCCAGTATTCTAACGGTGGCAACATCAGGAGCGACGTCTCCATTGTCGACAACATCAATAACATCACCAACAGCGCCGTTTTCTTCGACAATACCTACGGCAGACACTGCACGATTTCCACATCCACCATTACCTCAGAAGCAACAAATTCAAGTACTGAAACGATTTCAACAGCCGCAACATCTCCATTGTCAACAACACCTTTCACATCAGCGACTGCAAGAACTTCCAATATAGAAACGATGTCAACATCAGGTGCGACTTCTCCATTGTCAACAACATCATTCACATCACCGATTTCTTTGACAACACCTATTTCCGACACTACAACTATATCTCCATCCACCATTATCTCAGAATCAACAACTTCGAGCACTGAATCTGTCTCAACGGCAGCAACAACGTCTCCATTGTCAACAACACTATTCACATCTCCGAGTACAACGATTTCTTCCACAACACCTATGTCAGACACTACAACTATTTCTCCATCCACCATTACCTCAGAATCGACAACTCCAAGCACTGAAACTGTCTCAACAACAGCAGCAACGCCTCCATTGTCAACAATACCTTTCACATCTCCGACTACAACGTTTTCTTCCACAACACCTATGTCAGACACAACTAATTCTCCACCATTACCTCAGAATCGACAACGTCAAGCACTGAAACTGTCTCAACAGCAGCAGCATCTTCTGCATTTTCAACAACACCATTTACATCAGCGACTGCAACAACTTCCAGTATACTAACGGTGGCAACATCAGGAGCGACATCTCCATTGTCCACAACATCAATAACATCACCAACAGCGCCGTTTCCTTCGACAACACCTACGGCAGACACTGCAACGATTTCCACATTCCTTCCAGTGGAATATTTTTTTCATCACAATCTGGCTATGATGCCAGAGCAATTTAAGGTTCAAATTACAACAACAGCAACAATAATAAGAAAAGAAACTCAATATTTAGGCAGGGATTGTGTATCATGGTGGGTCTCCTGTGGTGATAAGAGTACCCCTTGCCTGAAGAATTTGCTGATGGGGAAGACTTTTTGGGGGGTGGGGGCTGGTTAATAACTGCTTCTGGATGCATTAATTGTTTGTTTATCGAGGCAAATTTATGCATACTCAAAAAAGCCTGATATCAACAGGAAATGTCAGTAATTTTCAGATTTTGGCAACAATTCAACCACCTCCTACTATCTACCACTAACCGGTCGTTTTACAATCTGTTCATTACAGTGGTTTAGTGTGGCTTTTCAAAGGTTAGACATCCTCCTGTATAATTCTTATTAAAAAAAAAGTTCGTATTTATCATAATGGTATAATTTAAACTTACTTTTCAATTAGTTTCATTGTATTTAAAATATATTAATGAAATACAAAACAAGACAAATGTCCCCCATATAGCCTTTACATACTGTTGGGGCAAGTGCAGTTAGCGAGCACCTATGAAGGCACAATGCGCGACCACCTTTGTCTCCCGTGTGGCAATGCTTAAACACCACACTAGCTACTCATTTGAGGCTGAGTCGACCGAGGAGAAGCCCAGGACTGGTTCAGATAATCGTCACTGGTGTTGGCAATTAACGGGAATTGAACTCGTATCGCTGAGTTTGTAGCGCAGTGCGCTAACCGCTACACTACCGCTCCCCACAGTGTAATGCAATTCAATACACACGGACATAGACCGCTGCATAAAGGCCACTGTGATTTGCAGCACAATGTTTGTGTGAATGCGCCGACCTCTTTAACGTGGCGATGTGCCCGTCGTGCATAGGTCCAACTCTGAATTAGCGCTCTCTGGTTGCCAAGCGATGGCTCACAAGCACTCGCCGTGCACTTCCCCCGGGGTACGGTGGCTTCAGTGGGTGGTTGCATGCCCTCGGGGGGTGGCAGGCGGGCCTTGCGTTCCCAAGTAACACAGCCAGCCTTGTCACTCCCACGTCGTGGGAACGTAACCAAACAAGTCCATTGCAGCAAAGGAGCAGCAGCTCGTTTGCTCATTTTTGAGCGTAAATATGGAGCGTGGAAATATTCGCAAGGGTGTGTCGTTTTTCAGTTTTTGTCTCAACAGGAACGACGTCTTGCCTGTTTGTCAGTGAGAAATATTTATCTTAAATTATATTTAGTTTCACTGAGATATCCGTGATGAGGCTTGAATTGAATCCATTAGGCGGAGCAACGAGAATTGTCCGCACTTTTAAAATCCCTCACGATTTGACAGCACTGTTAGATGGGCAGTTTCATTGGTAAATGCTGCAATTTTATTCACATATGATTTAGCTGATGCATTTAAAAGAAAACGCTCAAGAAGACTGATCAATATCAGATCCTGTGATTTTTCACTGTAGCTTTTAACATGCATACACAGGACAATGCTCAAGCTCATAATATTGGAACTGTTTACTTGGCCAACCTTGCTACATATTGAACAAAAAAACGTCCTCAATGCTAATATTTTTTAGATTTTTTAACACGAGCAATGTACCCTTTGACAATAGTTAAACTACACGTGCACACCAGCACCGCACTATTGGACCTGAACTTACTCCTTTATGGGCCTTCATCCTCATGGATATCATGGAAACTACTCCCCCTGCTGCCGTTTATTGACGTGGCGAATTTCGTTGCTAAACTTGGAGTGAACTAAAAGCCTCTGGCCATCAGCTGATTCGCCGGATATAGGCGAGGATGTAAGTTGATGAACGCAGACAGCACGCACGCAACAGGCTGCTAAGTCACTTGAATCCAGAGACTGCGGTCGTCCATGGGAAAGGTTTCATTTTAGCGCGTAAATACCAGAAGGCGGTGGAACACATTCGGAGCGTGTCATTCTGAGCGGTCGTTGACGATATTATTATTGGCGTTTATGAATAAGTAAAGTCCGTTCCACTGCGGATTAACCAGCGAGGTACTGTCATCATTTCGGCAAATCTCTCTCCCCCCCCCGTTTCCGCATTAAACCCAACACGCACAAGGGAGATGATCAAGGTCACATAGCAGCGAGCGCGCCTTCACTCATGCGGCTCCTGGAGTGACGAGAGTGTGCACTGCGTATTAACGGGTGCGGCCCTCCGTCGCTCCTCTTTCCAGTAATAGCCCCGTGCAGTTGACCACCGCGCAGGAAATGTGAAGGCGCAAGCATGAAATTACCCCACTCACACCGCTGTTGATGGAAGGGGCTGCCGCCGCTTGAGGGAGCCCTCAGAGTGACCCACTTAAGATGGTATTTGGCCTACTCTTCCACGCTGCCTAGATGTTTTGGAAGAGGTCGGGAGTGTTCGCACTTTACCCCACCGCCACCACGTGGCCTTCCCGATCGACTAACTGCGGTGTTAATGCATTTGCACTCCTGGGTGGACGCAGGCAGGGGGGATTTAATAAACTCGCCCTCTGCGTGTCCACAGTGTGCTGACCCTTACACCACAGCGTTTGACCTCAATCTCTTTTTAAGTGACTGCTACCAAGAGCGTCAAGAATATTAATTAAAACGTTTGCACATGTTTACATTTTCCTTGGATTATGCTGCTGTTGGCAGCTTTCGTCACCTGAACACTATCTGAAGTCGGCAACAGTTTGTAAAAGTATGTGTGCATTACTTATTAATTAGATATTTATCACGTTATTGTATATTGATTTTATTCACACTGTTTTTTTATGTACCTTGTAAAATTTCGATTTAAAGCTTTCGTGACTGCAGGGATTCATCTTCTTGGTTCTTTCGGTAAAGTTACGTAGAAGGGAAATAATAAAAATAAAACATCATAAAATAATTCTCACGACGTTTCGGCCACAAATTCAGACGCTGTCTTTCCGACAGACCTGTTCACCTGAGGACGGCTGCTTGCGTTGTGGCCGAAACGTCGTGAGAATTGTATTTTATTATGTTTAATTTTTATTATTTTATTATTTCCCTTCTACGTGACTTTGCCGAAAGAACCAAGAAGATGAATACCTTGTAAAGTATTTTATTTTGCCTGCAGTTTACCTTAGATGTCCCTGCAAAAGAAACACTATCTCAGTGGGTTCTTTCCTGGTTATAAATATACGAGCTGTCTATATTTTTTATCAAGACTGCATGTTCCCTTCTATATAACAGTGTTGATTAAACATTTCAGCCGGCGTTTTGCATTGCACCAAATGAGCGACAGGACCCCAGGGTGTGATTCCCTGGGTTATTTGTGAGACCACACCTTTCCTTTCAGAATTAACCCAACGTCGTCCTTCTTCTAAAGGCCTCGTGCATAAGGGCAGATCCATGGCAGGTCCAAGCTCCCTCGTATGTTATGTATGTTGAACGTCTTTCACACCGTACGTAGTCAACCGCGCCAGTCAGAGGTCCTTCACACTCAATCCCGCTTCTCTTTCGCCTCGCAGCAACACGCTGCCGTACTGTGTTGTTCACATGGGGGTTACAGACACGCTGCGACTGAGATACCATTGTGGAGTGTGTCGGTGACGACTCTATGAAAACCAGTTGTCCTTGAGCCATCACTGGGGAATGACGGTTGAGGTGCTTTCTCTTTGCCTTCCTCAACAGTGTTTTAGGTTGTCACCATCATCATCCTTGACTATTTAAAAAAAAAGAGTTAATAGCAATAAAAAGTGATGCCCTCTTTATTGGTGAATTGTGGCAAGGTTGCTCACTGGTGCAATGCCTGTAACGCGCTACATCGTTTGGATATTCGTCTATCTAGACACCATGAGTTTTCAATTTAGATTTAAAAGTGCATAGCTCCAGTAGGTTCCTAATATCGGAAGGAAGAACATTCCAGACGGCCACAGAAGCACATCTGGAAGCACGTGATGCAGTGACAGTCTTTGTTCGATGGTGAGCCAAAAGCTGCTGCGCGCGTGACTGGAGTTCGCGTGATTGTTTATGCTCCTTGATGATATCAGAAAGTTAATGTGGTTCATTTGTGGCACGCACATTGTGTGTAATGAGGGCGACCTTATAATGCATTCATTCGGCAACCGGAATCCAAGGCAGCTCGGCGAGCACTGGACGGACATGTATTTTGAACTTCGTTTGTATCGCACATAGCCAACCGTACTAATGGGGGATGTGGGACATGGTCAGATCTTACAGTAAAAGCATTGGTAGGTTGACAGCGTAGGATGGTGCATCACTGTTGCCTCTCTCTCTTCTCCTCTCTCTCGTTCGGCTCAGGGCTGCGCGGCGGTTCGTTCGAGGAGCGCATCATCGCCGTGTGCGAGCACATGTTGGCGAGCGCGTGCTGGGGCAAGGCGGAGCGGCTCGTGCACGCCAAGAGCTTCCGGGGCATGACCCTGCTGCACCTGGCTGCCGCGCAAGGTTACACGCGCCTCATCCAGACGCTCATCAAGTGGATGTACGTCGTACGACGCGGGCGAGGGGGCCCCCTCTGTTGTCACACGTCGTTGGCTCCGATGGGACGACGTGGGATACCTGCCACGGGCGTAACGGTTGGCACGCCGGGATTTGCGATCCAAGTTGGTCGCCGGTTCGATCTGTTGATAGTAGGTTTGCGTGTGGTGGGGTAAAGTCTGGGTATGCCCACCGCTTCCAAGTCGTCTGGCTGGTGTTTGGAGAACCGACTGAATACCCTCCAGTGGGGCTTTCTAGGACTTCCTCTCTTGGAGGCCCTTCTGTCAGCAGTGGTGGGAATAAGCAATCGCAGGGGTGAACTGTTAACTTTTACCCAAACTTTTTCTTGTTTTTCTTTTCAATGATAAGCCTTGGAGGTTGTCCCAGTGACCACTGATTGCATTGAGAATTCCTGAAACACTTGTAGGTCCCTTAAGCCTACATACAACCTTCGTGGCTTTACAGAAACTGTATGATGTATTTATCTCATGGGACCTCCTTTGCCAGTACCAAACTATGATAGGTTTTCCCCTTTTTTCTGGAAACAAAACAGGTGTTAAGATGTTAAAACACCAAACTGAAACCTTTAACAAGGAATCATGTCTGCATTAACCACAATGCTTGTGGTCAGAATGCAAACAAAAACATACTCTGATAATATATGCATTGTCCTTGAAACTGATTGGTCCACACCAGAGACAGCTTTCTTTTGAGCCTCATCTCAAACGGTGTTAGACCAGAGGATGCCAAAAGGCGTTAGACCAGAGGAGCCAAAGGCGTACTCTATTCTGACCACAAGCATTGTGGTTAATGCAGACATGATTCCTCGTAAAAGGTTTCAGTTTGGTGTTTTAACATCTTAACACCTGTTTTGTTGCCAGAAAAAAGGGGACAAACTTATTATCAATGTATTTATTGTCTTGCCTCACGGCAGATGGGGAGCGTACGTTAACAGGAAGTTCCTGTTTTTTTATGCTAATGTTGGTCATGTGACCAGGAAGTGACGATGTCAGATTCCCACTGTACCACGCGGGCGTCAGCCATTACACATATAAGTCAAGATGGCGGCACGCATCGCATCTCAGTGAGACCACAGCCGCACTTATCCATTGTGGGAGCTTAAGAAGCATTATCTGTAAGTTGTTTATATTCCTCTAATATTGGAAATGCTGTTGTAATGTTGGAATGACCGTTATAGCAATGTAAATGCCTTTATGGTGCCGTTAAGTTGTTGTAGTAAATACGAGGCCTAGTTAGTAACGATGCCGCTTAGTGTTAAGAGCATTACTGTAAGTTGTTTATATTCCTCTAATATTGTGCTGTTGTAATGTTGGTGACCGTTATAGCAATGTAAATGCCTGGTCCGTTAAGTTGTTGTAGTAATACGAGGCCTAGTTATGATGCTGTTAGTGTTAAGTGTAATGCTGTCTTTGGGGTGCATTGAATACATTGTGCCTTTGTCTAGTTGTTCAGGGTAACGTGGGGGCCTGGTCCTTCCAGGATATTGTTACTGAGACAATGTTCTGATGCTGTGGTGTTCATTGTGTGGGTGTTTCCGAATTATAACAGATGCTGTATCTGTGTTTTCTCACCAGTTACCTGTTAAACAATAAATGACGATCGGAGTGGCGGTCTCCTGGCTTCAGGGTTTATTGAACACAGGTGCTCTCAAGCAGTCAACCAGCGCAAGCGAGGCGATAGTAAAAAGATATTCTTCTTAAAGCTCAGAAGCTCTGAAGCCAGCCTGCAGCCAGCTCTCAAGCAGTCAGCCTGCAGCAAGCAGCCAGCTCTCAAGCAGTCAGCCTGCAGCAAGCAGAGGCGCTCTCAAGCAGTCAGCCTGCAGCAAGCAGAGGCGCTCTCAAGCAGTCAGCCTGCAGCAAGCAGAGGCGCTCTCAAGCAGTCAGCCTGCAGCAAGCAGAGGAGCTCTCAAGCAGTCAGCCTGCAGCAAGCAACCAGCTCTCAAGCAGTCAGCCTGCAGCAAGCAAGGAGCTCTGCAACGAGTCTACATTAAAATCGTGCTGCAAGCATCGCAGCATGGAAAGCCACAGTTCAGCAGGGAGAGATGCTGAAGAAGGTGAACTAAGCAATCCAGGATCTCCCATCCTGCCTCAAGAGGACCAAGGGAGTTCAAGGCCCCAGAGGGAGGTCAGGTTGACGCAACGGGCCTTGGAAAGCTATGAGGCTGAGAAACAGGACCTGGATGCCAGGATACAACGGGCATGGAACCGGGTTGAAGCAGATTTATCCGAAGCTTCAAATGCCTCAGACACAGTGGCCTCAATTCAGCGGGCCATCCAGCGAGTGAAGGTGAGCAGCTCAAGCTACAAGTTCCTGGCAAATAAATACATCTCGCTCCTGATGAAGGTGAAAAAAGACGAGGGCATTGAGGGAGTGCGCAGACAAGAACACTTCCTCGAACTGCTCGATGATAATGTGCAGGCAGCGATACAAGATGCAATGGACCGTCTGGAGGGCTTAAGAGAGACACGATCTCAGCACTCTGTCTCATCCAGGTTCACCACAAATCTAAAGCCTCAGCACACTCAAAGACATCATCTACTAGTATGGCAGCAGCTCAGGCACGCGCAGCAGCAGAAGCAGCGAACGCCCGTATTGCCTACATGGCTGAAGAGGAAGCCATGCTAATTGAAAAGGCCCACATACAAGAAGAAGCAAGCATAGCAACTGCTGCCGCACGGAGGAAAGCAGAACAAGAAAGTATATTAGCAACTGCTGCCGCACGAGAGCAAGAGAGTATATTAGTGGCTACCGCCACGCGGAAGAACATTGAGCTGGATGCTAAGTTAAGCACCCTACAACTCAAAAGGGAAGCAGCTGCTGCAATGGCCCAGGCAGAGGTGCTCGAGGCAGCAGCCAACCTGGATAAGGAAGAGAATTGGAGTGAGTTTGGCACTCAGATACCTGTCAAGGACCGTGATCAACTCACCAGAAAAAATATTTTGGACTGGTCTGAACAATGCATCAATGCTCCTCCACCAAATGATACTGAACAAAGGGTGGACGTTCAGGCATCGCCATCTCCACACCGAATAAACATGAATGCTGTCTACAGGAAAGGTGAAAATACATATCCTGCCCTGGCAGTAAGTCGCCAACTCAGCGTCGCGCACGTGGGGTCAGACGTAGATGCACCAAGTCAGACCCACATTCCAGACAGTCACATAAGGGGATCCAACCAACGTGATCGAAACCCTTTGGTCCAAAGTCCAACGCCATCGCAAATGACGGCATGCAAGGCAATGCAGCAAATAATAGCACCTCACAAGCGCCAATATGGACACACTCTGGATCAGCAGGACTAGGGGACTTTGCTAGGTACCTAGCTCACCGTGAACTAATCAACACAGGACTCGTTAAGTTTGATGACAACTCTGAGAACTATCGAGCCTGGAGATCTACCTTCAGGAATGCAATCCGAAATGCAGACATATCTGCAAGTGAAGAACTCGACCTGTTGGTGAAATTGTTAGGAAATGAGTCTGCAGAGTATGCAAAGAGGATCCGGTCAGCAAACATTGACGACCCCACCTCAAGCCTGCATGCGGTGTGGGAGAGGCTCGAGGAGTGCTATGGTAGTCCAGAAACCATTGAGAAGGCCCTCTTCATGAAGTTGCAGAACTTTCCAAAAATCTCTGGTCGAGACAATAAAAGGTTACGGGAGCTTGGAGATCTTTTGATGGAGCTTGAATCAGCCCAGGCTGATCCCTACTTACCAGGTCTCATTTTCTTGAATACCTACCATGGCGTGAACCCCATCGTAGAGAAATTGCCATTTGACGTGCAGGAAAAATGGAGAACAGCGGGTTCAAGATACAAGTCAGAGCATCAGGTTGCATTCCCCCATTCTCTTTTTTCTCAAAGTTTATCCGCAACCTGGCTAAGACTAGAAATGACCCGAGTTTCATGTTTGGCACCACGGGGATTTCCAGTCCAGATCTCCCAAAAATGGAAAGGACAACGGCGAAACGAGGAACAGCGAGAGTGCCAATTTCCGTACACAAGACTGAGGTCTCTCCTACGACATTCGCAAACTCCGTCCAGGCAACCACCACAAAGAAAAAGATAGAGGATCCAGAGAAGCAATGCCCATTGCATGATAAACCTCACTCCCTCCAGAAATGCCGTGAGTTCAGGAGGAAGCCATTGGAAGAGCGGAAGAACATGCTGAAAGAATTTGGAGTGTGCTTCAAATGCTGTGCTTCTACAAACCACCTTGCAAGGAATTGCAAGGCAGATATCAAGTGCGAGGAATGTGGCAGCGACAAACACGCAACTGCTCTGCACACATTTTACTCGAAACCCAGTAGCACTAAGGCTTCCGATCCCGAAGCAGAGCACGGCGGGGAGCAAGGCGAGACCGCCGCACTCACTTCGTCAATCACAACCAAATGCACAGAAGTCTGTGGAGAAGGCTTCAAAGGAAGATCTTGCTCAAAGATATGCCTCGTCCGAGTCTATCCAAAGGACATCCTGAAAGGGCAGTAAGGATGTACGCCATAATGGACGACCAGAGCAACAGGTCTTTGGCAAGGTCAGAGTTCTTTGATCAGCTAAGTGTAGGTGGGAATTCCTTTCCATACACGCTCAGAACATGCTCAGGACTGATGGAGACAGCGGGAAGAAGAGTGAGCGGCCTCATGGTGGAAACCATAGATAGCACCATGAAGCTAGCCCTTCCTACGGTGACAGAGTGCAACGAGATACCGGACGACAGGAGTGAGATTCCCACGCCCGAAGTTGCACGTCACCACCCACACCTGAAACCCATAGCAGAGTTCATCCCGCCATTGGATCACGCGGCACAGATTTTACTTCTGCTCGGCAGGGACATGCTGAGAGTCCACAAGGTTCGTAACCAACGCAATGGACCTCACGACGCTCCCTATGCCCAGAGACTCGACCTAGGATGGGTCATCATAGGTGACGTTTGTCTCGATGGGACCCACAAACCAGACCACAATAGCACATTCAGAACGAGTGTGCTCATGAATGGACGCACGTCGCTCTTCAAACCGTGCCCCAACCACTTCACGCTGAAAGAGAAACTCGGCGAGAGAAATCAAGGCTGTAACGTGCAGACTTACGAAGAAACCACCACGACTTCGCTTGTACATCCACCGTCTTCGCTGGAGTTTGTTCCTCCACGTTTCTCCAAGCCAGTCCTGACTGACGGGAGAAGACTAAGGTGAAGCCGCTGCTCGTCGCTCTGCTGGTGGTCGTGGCGGTGGTTGCTGCGGCCGTAGCCTCTTCGTTCCTAGACCCAGAGCTGTCATCCGAGTGGGAATCCTGGAAGGAGTTCCACGGCAAGGCCCCACAACCGGACCATACCATCCCAAGGCTTGAGCTGTGTGGAGCGGTTCTTGCTACAGAGGTGGCGGAACTGATCTTAGACGAATTTGACGTCAAACTGGACGCGGTCAAGTTCTACACGGATAGTAAGGTCGTACTAGGCTATATAAACAACCAAACCAGAAGGTTCTACACCTACATCAGCAACCGGGTGGAGCGCATCAGGAGATCGACGCCGCCGGAGAAATTGAATTACGTTCCAACTGACCAGAATCCAGCAGATCTCGCAACTAGGTCCGTCCCTGCATCTCTGCTGAATCAAACCATCTGGCTGACGGGTCCAGCGTTCCTGTTACGACGTGACGGTGGCCCATGTACTACCAATGAGACCTTTGGACTCATAGAGCCCGAGTCCGACAAGGAGATTCGTCCTCTAGTGACAACTTTCGTAACAAATGTGCGACCAAGAAGTCCACTGAGTCCACACCATTTTGAACATTTCTCGAAATGGACGACACTCGTGCGAGCGATAGCACATTTAACGCATATCGCAGACTGCTTCCATCGCCCGATGAGAGGCACCACTGGTAGCTGCAATGGATGGCATTACTGCACAGTGCCACGCACTGAAGACGAGCTTTCCAGAGCAAGGAAATCAATCTTCCGCTGTGTGCAACAGGCAGCTTATGCAAGTGAGATCAAGGCCATCAACAAGGGAGAAGACCTTCCTAGGGTCAGTACCCTCAGGAAGCTAAACCCCGGGATGGACAAAGACGACTTGCTCAGGATCGGTGGTCGGCTAGGGAATGCAAAATTAGATGAGAATGAACGAAACCCCCTCATAATCCCAAGCCAGAGCCACATCGCAATCTTACTCGTGCGCCACTACCACGAGAAGGTTAAGCACCAAGGTCGGCACTTCACAGAAGGAGCAATCCGATCTGCAGGGCTGTGGATCGTTGGAGCAAAGAGGTGCATCGCCAGCACAATCCACAAGTGTATCCGGTGTCGCAAGCTACGTGGAAAACAGGAAGAACAGAAAATGGCAGACCTCCCAGCCGATCGACTCAGTGTGGAACCTCCCTTCACCTCTGTAGGGATTGACATGTTCGGACCGTGGACAGTCATCTCCCGCTGCACCAGAGGAGGGCTCGCGAACAGCAAACGTTGGGCAGTGCTGTTCACCTGTATGAGTACACGAGCAGTGCACATCGAAGTCATCGAGTCCATGGACTCTTCGAGCTTTATAAATGCACTCCGGAGGTTCTTCGCCATCAGAGGGCCAGCCAAGCAACTCCGTTCTGATTGTGGAATCAATTTCATAGGAGCATGTAAAGAGCTTAAGATCAATACGGAGAATGTCGAAGATTATTCTGTCAGGAAATACCTTAGTGATCAAGGCTGCACATGGATCTTCAACCCTCCCCACTCTTCGCACATGGGTGGAGCCTGGGAACGCATGATCGGGATTGCTCGACGCATTCTCGACTCCATGCTATGTGATGTCGGGTCCACACGGCTCTCTCACGAGGTCTTGACCACTCTCATGGCCGAGGTTTCAGCCATAATTAACTCAAGACCCCTGATTCCCGTCTCAACCGACCCGGAGTCACCATTCATCTTGACTCCTGCTACACTTCTTACCCAGAAGACAGATGTGCTCACAGCACCTACCGAGGAGGCCAGCACTGCAGACCTCTACAGACGTCAATGGAGACAAGTGCAGAGCTTCGCGAACACGTTCTGGCATCGCTGGAAAAACGAGTACCTTACGACACTCCAAGTGCGCAACAAGTGGCAGTCTAATAGACCAGACATCCAAGAAGGCGACCTCATCCTACTGAAGGACAACCAAGCCAAACGGAATGAGTGGCCAATGGGCCGCATCCTCAAGTCGATTCCAAGTGCCGATGGAAAAGTTCGAAAGGTCGAGGTTATGATTGCGAAGCAAGGTGTCGCAAGAACTTTCATCAGGCCCATAGTCGAGATAGTACTACTTCTCTCTCGCAAAGATATGGACAAATAAGTCGACCCGTTGAAGTTGTTATACACTTGTTTATGAGATAGGAAATAAATGGTGGTATCTCCTAGATACCAGACGGGGAGTGTCTTGCCTCACGGCAGATGGGGAGCGTACGTTAACAGGAAGTTCCTGTTTTTTGATGCTAATGTTGGTCACGTGACCAGGAAGTGACGATGTCAGATTCCCACTGTACCACGCGGGCGTCAGCCATTACACATATAAGTCAAGATGGCGGCACGCATCGCATCTCAGTGAGACCACAGCCGCACTTATCCATTGTGGGAGCTTAAGAAGCATTATCTGTAAGTTGTTTATATTCCTCTAATATTGGAAATGCTGTTGTAATGTTGGAATGACCGTTATAGCAATGTAAATGCCTTTATGGTGCCGTTAAGTTGTTGTAGTAAATACGAGGCCTAGTTAGTAACGATGCCTGTTAGTGTTAAGTGTAATGCTGTACATTTGGGGTGCAGTGGGATGAATACACTTGTGCCTTTGTCTAGTTGTTCAGGGGTAACGTGGGGGCCTGGTCCTTCCAGGATCTATTGTTATCTGAGACAATGTTCTGATGCTGTGGTGTTCATTGTGTGGGTGTTTCCGAATTATAACAGATGCTGTATCTGTGTTTTCTCACCAGTTTTACCTGTTAAATCAATAAATGACGATCGGAGTTGGACGGTCATCCTGGCTTCGAGGGTTTATTGAACACATGGTTGTCTACTCGACTAGCAGTGCAACGCAGCGCACAGCGAGGCCGAGATATTTTCCTTCATAACTTTGCTTAAACTTTGTTGGTTTCAAACTTAGACCGTTGAGATCGAAAATCCCTATGGAGAGTTTTAATTGTTAACCAATTATAAACAACGTATCTTGGACTATGCACTGAACAACTTTGCACAAAACCTCTCCGATTGTGTAGACTTAGAATATAATTCTGTGCAAAACTAGTTACTACTGGCCAAGACCAATGTAATCTATCGAAATTGAGTTTAAAAAATTACCATTCGCATAGCTACAGTTTAGTGTGCTTGGAAGCGAATCATGAAATAATACACTGTTTAAATGCATACATATACAGGTCACCGTACTTCAGTAGGGATTACCATTGGTATGGCTATTTTAGTGCACAATCGACAGAAGGTGAACAATGAGTGCATAATGCGGTGCATAATGTACGTTGATTACCATATCGGCAATGGATACCCATAGTCATTTATACGCATTCAATAATGCCCTCCCACTTCACGCAAGGAGAGCACACAGGTGACCTCATCAGATCTACGCCTCTATTTAAGGAACGAAACAGGAGGATTCTCCACAAATCTGGCTGTCGCCTGAGGAAGCTAGTTGTAATTACTGGCGAAACTTCGTACTCAGATTGCAAATGTCGTGGCTTTGCTCTTCAACACACCGGTGTGCTGTACTCGTAACGAATTGTAATTGTCTGTTTATGTGACAAACTTTACTAATTGGCTGCGTCGGGTGGTAGCGGGTTTAACGAATCATTTATATATTTACGCAATTTAACCCAAACAAAACCTGTATTATGGATTATAATCATAATATTTTCATTTTATAGAGCGTCATTCATACCAATTGGATCCCATAACGCTGTATATTAATTATACATGAGGACCAAATCCTATATACAGCCACTGCCAAGCAATTGAAAACGCTACCACCAAGCAAATTTTTTAATTAATAACTAATTATAGTCTTCATTTGGAGCTTTCGTGACTGCAGGAATTACTCTTTGGTTCTTTCGGTAAAGTCACGTATAAAGATAAAATAGTAAATTATGCTAGTATTAAATTTATTATTTTATCTTTATACGTGACTTTGCCGAAAGAACCAAAGAGTAACTAAATAGAGACTTATAAATTATGTCTTGTTGATCTTGCACAAACTGTCCGAAGCATATTCAACGTACAAATCCCATACGAAGCCGACTGAACTTGCAAACCCCAAGCTAAGCCATTGGATTTAGACGCCCCATGCCAAAGCTTATTGACTAAAGTAAATTTGAAGTTGCATTTCCTGCGCTCAGCCTGTGTTGTGTTGCACGAACTACATTATGCTAAATGCGCACGTTGAATGTGCATACCTGTCATCCCCTTACCTTATTACAGACCAATTCAGACTTATTGGTCACCCGTGCCCTTATAAATCTCAATGTTCATCCTACAAAGTCCCATCACAAGAGAGAAATACAAAAAATAGGCAATTTTTTTGCCCGTATTAAAATGGCTGTACGCTATATGGACCTGAAAACTAAATTTATCTGAACAGAAATACAGGTAAACCGTATGGATTGATAGGTATGAATGTTCTTTGGTTCTTTCGGTAAAGTCACATTCCAATTGAAACGTCGTTTTTTATTATTTTTCCTATCTACGTGACTTTACCGAAGATCCAAAGAATATGAATTCCTGCAGTCACAAAGTTTTAAGTCAAAGGTATGAACGTGTTTCTTTCCCCCCAATCGTTCACCACCGTAATATCGTCCTCGCTTCCTTTCAGACAAATACCTAGGGATGGGCCACGCCTTTATCGTCGCCTGTGGTGCTAAGAACCCACAAAAATAACAAGCAAAGCTCGCTTAACCAACAGCAAATTTCAAGCACGGATATAGTTGCAGTGTCAGTAACACATGTAATCCTGAGATTGTCGTAAAAGCTGCAGAGTGATAGGTGTTGTGTTTCATGAATAGACCCCATAGCTGTCAAGAAGGTTAAGGCTGTGTACCTGAAAATGTTAAAAAGGCCAAATTCCCCTTTATGAACTAATACAAAGCCCCAGTCAGAGTCGTGGGCAAGCACAGGAACTAATTGCCATTTATTTTAGTTGAGTGCCCCTTTACAAAGAAGGAATGGGAAGAAATGCAATCTGTAAAGTGGCCTTTACATGAAATTTGGCCCTTGCATCTTAAATTAACTGTCGTACATTTTATTGAAAGTTCTATAAATGTTTCCTCAAATATAGATAATCATAGTCTGAGAACTAAACTTTAACAGCAAATATTAAAATAATTTTCAGAATTTTTATTGGAAATGTCTAAACTTAGTGGCTAATTAAAACTAACAGGTTTTCTTTAAATACCGTCACTGGAGAGGAATGATACATATTTCCGTTTCTGCCGCCTGGCCATCTTCAGTAAGAAAAGATGGAGTAGACGAAGCCTGTCTTAGAGAAAGGCACTTAATTATCGGCTGTGCACAATTTCACAACATGCGTGTAAAGTTCAAAACACGAGCTCATAAATAAAACCCTGGAGTTGGGAAATGCCTTCGACGCGTTACAATTATTTTCAGTCCACGAACTTTGCGAAAATCTGTCTTTGTAATACAAAAGGCATCTGTAGTATAGTAAACTACGGCGGGAGACCACTTGACGGGTAGCACACTTTATTAACACTTGTTCTTTCCACAATAACACGTGTGGTCACTACAGCTCACTGTTCCTGCCACAATAACACGTGTGGTCACTACAGCTCACTGTTCCTGCCACAATAACACGTGTGGTCACTACAGCTCACGCTACACGTTCCACCCGGCTACACACACGGGCTCTCCAGCCCCGTAGCTTCCAGGGGAACCTACCGACCCACCCCAGCTTGGGTAGGGGTCACGACCACTGGGTCCCGTGGCCCGGCCCTCACACGGACGTCCGGCCCCGGGTCCCAAGGTCCCGCCTCTGAGCCACACAGAGTCCCGGTCCTTACAAGGACGGCGGGACTAGGGGTCTCAGGGCCCTATCTCTTCCTCCTCCGTCTTCCGTCTTCACTGGTCACCAACTCCCCGAGCGTCCGCGCGCATCGCCTTTTATAGACCTCCGCTCCCGGAGAGACGGAGCCTATGCGGACCGCGATGTGAGCACCCACTCTAGTTGACCAATCACGACACGCTGCCACACGATCCGTTTTCCCAGCGCGTGTTACCACCACACAACCAATCACCCCGCGCTGCCACACGATCACTCCCTGTCAGCGCGCGTCACCAACACACAGCCAATCACCACCACATAACCCATGACCCCGCGCTGCCCTATGATCCCTCACCGTCAGCGCGCGTCACCGACACACAGCCAATCACCACGCGCTGCCACACGATCCCTACTGCCAGCGCGTATCACCACTACATCACCCCCTCCCACATAGCTCGCAGCTGGCCCGGCTGCTAAAACAACAACAACAACAACAACAAAAAAACCCCACTCCAAGTGTGCCCTGTAACATTAAACCACAATGCAACACAGCAACACAACACAACAACACAACACCTGAACGTTAACTAGTAACAAGAACGAACTATGTACAAACCGACGAGTAACCGAATAAAAGTTATTTCGAAAAGACCGACGTGTCCAGTGTCTCCTCGACTCCCGATCCCCCTCCCGCTTGCTCCTTGAACGGAACGGTAGAGCGGTCGAACGGACGGGGAACGCCGTGACGAGACGAGCCGGCCGACTCGCACCGCACCTCCACCTCATTCATTGGTCAGGAAAAGTGGCGCGACTTAGCGCGAGTCCGCCTGGCCGGTCCATCGTACGGGACGGGACGCTGATGACCGTCTGGTGGCTCCGGCAGCCCCGGAAGGCACGGTTCGGCCCTTGAAGGACCGGCCGTGTCGCGGGGATCCGGTCGCCGGTGGTCAGCAGCCGTCAGTTCCGAGACACCTGGGAGCGGATCAGGCGAAAACATGTGAGGATCAGGCGGAGACATTTCCCTCCCCGGGTCGTTGGTCACATCACATGCTCGGTCCTCACGACATGAAGGAAGGCCATTAGGAGGCGAGAACGGTTTCAGCCGGGAGGGGTGAACGTACCAACGGCGCTTTCCCCATTTTATCTGAACACACTGGGGGCGTGCAACCCGCACGACCTCCACGGGTCCCCGCCATGGCCTCAACAATTTAGGCGACGTAGCCAAAGGTGCATGAGGGCAGTGCAGCCAGGCCCGATCACCCGGTTTCCAATCGTGCACGGGCACCTTCCGTGCACGCAAGCGCTCGTTGGCGATTTGCCGAGATCTCGAATTAAGCCGTGCGGCCTCCCGTGCCTCGGCGAGTTTTGCAATGTTAAATTTAATATGATCGGCCAATTTGGAATTAGGCCGTGGCACGGACAGTCCCAGCTGAGTCTCCATGGGCGGATCGGCCTCCCGACCGTACATCAGATAAAATGGGGAGAACCCCGTAGCCGCATGGGGGCCATTCTATACGAGGCGAGGACCCCCGGGACCTGCAAGTCCCAGTCAACCTGTGCCTCGCACACCTGCTGGCACAACATGGAAGTCAAAGTCCTGTGGAGTCGCTCCACCATCCCGTCAGTCTGTGGGTGGTACGGGGAGGTACGCACCTTTTTAGTACCCAAAAGGCCGCACACCTCCTGCAGCAATTTACTTGAAAAATTCTTTCCCTGGTCGGTCAGCAAGCGTTCGGGAGCCCCCTTGTCCAGGACGTAGCCCTGGACAAAGGCGTCCGCCACGGCCGCCGCCGACTGGTTGGCGAGTGGCCACGCCATAGGCCATCGGGTAAAGTATTCCACACCAACCAACAGGTACTTGTTACCCCTAGGCGTGACAGGAAAAGGCCCCAAAATATCCAGCGCAACGAGCTCGTTAGTGCGCGAGACCTGAATAGACTGCAGCGGTGGATTTGGCGCAACGGGCGGTGGATTCCATTTGGCACAATCCACACACCCCTTCAGTATATTGACCACATCGCTCCCCATCCCCGGCCAATAATAGTTACGCTGGAGCAGAGCAAGCGTTTTGTTTACCCCCAGATGCAAGAGGCGTTCGTGTGCGGCCAGAACAACTTTGCCCCGCATAGCGGAAGGCACGACGAGTGCGTGCCGCCGGGACATGTTGTCCCATCTCATTAGCAGGCCCTGCTTGAGCAGCCAGGAGCCAGCTCGCTCTCGACCCTCCTCGGGACCCCCCGCCCTGCGACGCAACGCGAGCAGGGAGCTGTCAGCCATCTGGAGTCGGCCCCACTCAACGAGAGAGAGTGAGAGTAGCGAGTCCCCGCCCGCAGGGGTAGTGGGGACGTCAACCATCGGCGCATTCGCGGCCGCGACCAACTCACTCTCAGGTACAGCACCTGGCGGTTTACAGCGCGCCGACCGCGTCAAGCACGCACATTTGGGACGAGGCGACAACCGCGACAGGCCATCCGCGTTGGGTGGCGCAACCCCTTACGGTAAGTGGTCGTAAATTGATAGTCCTGGAGGACTTCCAACCACCGTGACAATTGGCCCGAGGGTTGGGCGACCCTCAATGAATACTGAAGCGCCGCGTGGTCCGTCCGGATCGTAAAATGACGGCCATAGAGATAAGGCCTAAATTGCTGTACAAAAAAAACAATAGCCAGCAACTCGCGATGGGTGACGCAGTAGTGCTGTTCCGCAGGCGACAAAACCCTGCTACCATAGGCGACCACCCGTTCAACTCCCCGACCTGTGAGAGCACCCCCCAATGCCCGTGTTACTAGCATCAGTATCCAGCAAGAAGGGACTCGTAAAGTCAGGGTAACGTAAGGGCGGGGCATCCACCAAGGCGTCCCGGAGGGAGCAGAACGCGGCCTCCTCCTCTGGCCCCCATCGAAACCTGACTCCTTTGGCTGTTAGAGCGTGCAAGGGTTTGGCAATGGTGGCTAAATGCTCAACGAATCGGCGGTAGTAGGACGCAAAACCAATGAAGCTGCGGACCTCAGAAACCGACATGGGCGTTGGCCATGAACTGACACAGTTCGTCTTCGCGGGATCGGTGGAGATCCCTGAAGAATCGACAATGTGGCCCAAGTACCTTACGGATTTCCGCAGAAGGTGGCATTTCGCCGGTTTAAACTTCAACTTAGCCGATAGCATCCGCAAGAACACCCCTCTTAATCGCTGGAGGTGTTCCTCAAAAGTTTTACTGAAAACAATGACATCGTCAAGGTAAATTAAGCAAGTATCCCATTGCAGACCCGACAAAACCAATTCCATAAGGCGCTGAAACATCGCGGGAGCGGAGTGGAGTCCCATGGGCAACCGATTCAACTGGAACAGGCCCCCTGGGGTCCGGAATGCTGTCTTAGGTTTAGACTCATCGTCGAGTGGCAGCTGCCAGAATCCCGACAGTAAGTCAAGTGTAGAAAAATACCGCGCCCCGGACAATGCGTCTAGGGACTCATCCATTCTGGGGAGCAGATACGCGTCAGCCACGGAGATTTTATTCAGGCGACGGAAATCTACACAAAAACGCAAGGACCCGTCTTGCTTTTTAACCAGAACGATAGGTGCTCCCCATGGACTGGATGAGGGCGAAATGATGTCGGCCGTCAGCATGTCATTGACGGCCGATTGAACGTGTTCCTTCTCGGCAGGACTCAGCCGGAAGGGATTCTGCCGGACTGGTGCCGCATCGCCTGTTTCAATGTGGTGGCGTAACAGGTCCGTGCACCCAATATCATATTTGTGCTTGCTGAACACATCGGAGAATTCGATCAGCAGAGCGCGCAGCGCACCCAATTGCACCCTTGACAAATCACTGGAGTCCGCACATAGCGAATCGACCCAGTCAAGGTCATCACCCGATAGAACTTCCTGCGCCGGGACGGGATCAACATGCGCAATAAGGCGCTCTTCCGCAGGGACCCATGCCGCGTGAGCAAGCACGGTGCCCTGCGGAATAACGGCCGGCCGCGAACCAGCGTTTAACACCATAACGAACGGGTCCCCGTCAGCCCGAACCAACGTTTGAGCCACCGCCAAATCCAGACCCCCGACAGCTCTATTTGATGGACCCAAAAGCACGCCTTGTCCCGCAGTCTCTCCACCCAATGGCTTCCGCAACCGGAGGGGTATCAACATCTGCGAACCCGGGGGCACGTGCACCGTCTGTGTTGCTAGCGCTTGGATCGTCGCGCACGCCGTCCGTATTTCAGTAGGGTTAGATAAAAATGAAATACGGCGACCCGATGGCAGCTCAATACAACGTTGATCCACGAGAATTTTAATGGGCATCTTTGCCAAAAAATCTGTGCCCAACAGACGAGGAACCGCTAGGAAAGAGGAGACGAAAACAGGTCCCGCCAATTTAATATCCCCTATGCAAATGGTCGCCCGAATCTGACCGATAATACCCAAAGAGCCCCCATTTGCCGCGTAAAATGGCACGTCCGCTGGAAGCAGAGGTCGACATTGGACGGGGAGAATGTTATAAATGAAGTCGGAAATTATAGTCGCCGACGCTCCCGTGTCCACCAACACCCTGAACTCGACCCCGTCTATGAATCCCGTAACGACCGAGGAACCAGCCGACGCAGCCACTATTCTGTGGCCCAACTCGGACCATTTAACGTCCCCCCGGCCCCGTACGAACCCCCCTCTCCGAACCGAATCCCCGACCCCCAATCGCACATCCTCCGCCGCAACGCGATGGCCCATGTGTGTCGTGTATGTAGGCCGAGCATGTGAAGTGCCGCGACTTGCCGGGGGTAGTTGGGACGACTTGGGGCCTTGGTCGTCGTCCAGCCGAGGTCCCGTGGCACGCTGACGTGGAGCGCGGCACCCGTATGCCACGTGGCCCCGAAGGCCGCAGTTGTAGCACGTGATGAGGGACGTCGGAGGTCTCGGTTGCTCCATCTTGCGGGCCGATCGCAGAGGCGAACGACCCCCCGACCTCCAATCCCCCGGGCGTGCTGCAGCGGACGCCTCCTCCCGTGGGTGAACGACCTGGGGCTCGGTGACCACCGTGGCCGGAGCTGAGACCGCGGCAGCAGTGCAGACGACCACCTGTTTCCGCTTCAGGACCTCATGCGCCTGGATACTTGTTGCAACACGCAACGAACATATGTCGACTTCGTCGGCTGTGTTGATGGGGACCCCCAGGTTGTGCGCCAACTTCAGCAGTTGTTCCAAAACCATAGCGTCTTGCCCCTCCTCGTCCATACGAGGGAACGCGGCGTCCGCGAGGGCCAACAACGCCGTGCGGTAGGCGAGCGCGGTCTCCGTGTCCGCCTTCCGTCATTCGTAAAATTGGTGGCGGCAGGCCGAAGGTGGGCCGTACACCTTGGCCATGAGACCCAGCGCAGCCTTGAGCGTGGAGCGGGCCGATCTCGGTGCGGACCTGAAGGCCGCGAGCGCGTCGTCGTCCAACATGGCAGGCAGTGCCCGCAGCGCCGTAGCGTCGGACCAGGCCGACATCTCTTGATGGGCGAGAAATCTTCGCTGGAATGCGACCCAGTCCCCGCCTTCTGCCTTGAAGGCTGTCAACGCGGGAAGACGCTGCTGGAAAATGATGTCGTCCCCTGCCTCGTGACTCTCCCGCGCCGCACCATCGACCTGCAAAATGGCGGCCCCAATGGCGGGTGGCTGATGGCGGCCCGTAGCGCGCGCTGATGACGTAAGCGGCAGGGGTTGGAGGACTCCCACCACGTGTTGCTCGCCGTTCCCGCCAAAAGATGGCCGCTCAGCAGAAATGGCGGGAATTTCAAAGTCATTTTGGCGGGAATCAGCAACGCGAGCCCTTTCAATGTCCGTTGACGTCCTCGCTCCTCCAGACGTGGTGATCTCCGCTAGGATGGACGCCGCGGCGAGTAGTAGCTCTGCCAGGCGGGAGTGCGCGTCGCGGAGTCCGGCATCAGCCCCCAGCCGTTCGTTGGGCGCCCATGAGGGGTCCTGTGGTGCCGGCATCTCCTCCTCTTCTCCCCCTGATGCCTGCTGGCCCGAGTCGTCGTGGTTTTCCTCCCGGTCACACTCGTGAGTCCGATGAGTCTTCCTGGTATCCATGGCAGGAAGACTGTTTCACTCCTGACGCCAGTTGTAGTATAGTAAACTACGGCGGGAGACCACTTGACGGGTAGCACACTTTATTAACACTTGTTCTTTCCACAATAACACGTGTGGTCACTACAGCTCACTGTTCCTGCCACAATAACACGTGTGGTCACTACAGCTCACTGTTCCTGCCACAATAACACGTGTGGTCACTACAGCTCACGCTACACGTTCCACCCGGCTACACACACACGGGCTCTCCAGCCCCGTAGCTTCCAGGGGAACCTACCGACCCACCCCAGCTTGGGTAGGGGTCACGACCACTGGGTCCCGTGGCCCGGCCCTCACACGGACGTCCGGCCCCGGGTCACAAGGTCCCGCCTCTGAGCCACACAGAGTCCCAGTTCTTACAAGGACGGCGGGACTAGGGGTCTCAGGGCCCTATCTCTTCCTCCTCCGTCTTCCGTCTTCACTGGTCACCAACTCCCCGAGCGCCCGCGCGCATCGCCTTTTATAGACCTCCGCTCCCGGAGAGACGGAGCCTATGCGGACCGCGATGTGAGCACCCACTCTAGTTGACCAATCACGACGCGCTGCCACACAATCCGTTTTCCCAGCGCGTTTTACCACCACACAACCAATCACCCCGCTCTGCCACACGATCACTCCCTGTCAGCGCGCGTCACCAACACACAGCCAATCACCACCACATAACCCATGACCCCGCGCTGCCCTATGATCCCTCACCGTCAGCGCGCGTCACCGACACACAGCCAATCACCACGCGGTGCCACACGATCCCTACTGCCAGCGCGTATCACCACTACACATCCATTATAAACCCTGCAAATTTACTTGTGCTGGTGCTCACAATCAAACATCAGGGGTCATCTTTTACTTTAATGACTGTGATGAAGTGGGTACGGCGCTAGAGGTTTACAATACGAACACATTATTTTCACAAGTCATACAGCTGTAGTCCCTTTGCACCAACACACGGTGCGCTTTAGTAAAACACTTGTGACAAGCTGCGCCAACAAATTATACGTGTGTCCTGCAAATGGTGAAATTTGCCGGTTAAAGAGCATTGCCATGTAAGCGTCTGTCTCTTCAAAATGATCACCGTTCCTTATTTGTGCCGGTGCTGTTTGTGGACTGAACGTGTCGGATTTATTGTATACGTGATGGCTAATGCACACTTTGGCACTGGCGTTGTCAAAACAAAATAGCGTGGGTGTCCGCTAATGGCTTTAAAGACAGCGCGTCATTGTTCATCGGCATTAAAGCCTGTTGTAAAAAAATACATCGTGCATTAAGAAGTTAAAAAGGAATCAATCTATAACGCACAACAAACATGATTTGAGTCCCTTTTAGATATGACTGACTCGCTTGTGAACCTAATTGTAAATGTACCGCCGTGAAATAACATCCCTCCGCTGAGTTACAGCGTTTGTTGCCGTAATAGTCCATGAAAAGTTATCCTCTGGGACGGGTGCATTGACCGAGAGTAGCATCGCTCTTTCTTGGCACACGCATTCTTTTGGGCAGAAGCTGCCCCACTTGTTTTGACAATGTAAAATGTGTCTACTGTTCACGCCAACGCAGTGGACTCTTCATCCGAGAACGTGCTGCTTCCTTTGTCCAGGTCCCACCACATGGAGAGCATCGACCTGGAATTCGAAGTGGATCCTCTCAACGTCGACCATTTTCCTGCACTCCCCTGGTGTGTGAATTTTGTTGTTTCGTTGTTGCACTCAACCGTCACTCATGCCGTTGCAATCGATTAATGATCGAGGCTATTCAATTATTGTACGTAGCTGGGGTTGCCCGTATTCTGGCAGGGAACAAGCCCTAGAATGAGATGTATCAACCTAGCCAATTCTGTAGAGAGAGTGTTAACAATGTATGAATAAAATGTTACGTTATCAAAGTTAACTTGTATGAATCACTCCTGAGTAAATTCCCATATATTTATATAGTAGCACCGTGCATGCAGCATATACGCAGTAAAATGAAGAAATTTATAGCAAACTAGCGGAAGTACCCGGCTTTGCCCGGGTGAAAAATATATTTCTTAAAAACCTTACATATATATACACAGATACTAAGGTATTGTCAAGCCCGGTGGGCTGTTTGTACATTTCTCCACCAACAAATATATAAGAGGCTTTCACAAGTCCAAAAAGTTGTAGAAAGTGTGGGGTAAATAGTTGATGTCAAAATGTTTCCGAAAATTGTGGTCCCCCCCCCCCCTCAAAAAATATCTTTACCCCTCGTAGGTATATATACTAACAACACCTTACATACAACAGAGGAAGTGGTATCTATTGACTCTGTAGTAGTATCTACTGACTGTACCGTAGTATCTACTGAGCCAGTAGTAGCTACTGACTGTGTAGTAGTATTTAGTGACTGTAATACTACTGACCATAGTAGTATTTACTGGGCCTACAGTAGTATCTACCGACTATATACTCGTAACGACTAACTGTATAGTATCTGCTGACTCTATAGTTGTATCCACTGACTATAGTAGTAACTACAAAATCTATAGCAGTATCTACTCACTCTATAATAGTATCTACTGACTCTAGTAGCTACTCACCGTAGCAGTATGTACTGACTGTAGCAGTATTGACTGACTGTAGTGGTATATACTGACTGTTTTAGTATTTACTATAGCGGTATCTACCAACTCGATAGCAGTATCTACTATCACTACAGCAGTGTATACCGACTGAGGTCGTACCTGCTATCACTACAGCAGTGCATACTGCTGTGTTGGTACCTGCTATGATTACAGCAGTGCATATGCTGTGGTGGTGGTACCTGGTATAACAGCAGTGCATATTGACTGTACTCATCATTCACCCTCACCATTCACCACTCACAACTCACCCTTACCACTCATCCTCACCACTCACCACTCCACTCACTATTCACCATTCACCCTCACAACTCACCACTCACCAACCTCCCTCACCAATCTCCATCACCACTCACCCTCACCACTCACCCTCACCACTCACCATCACCACTCACCCTCACCACTCACTCTCACCACTAACCCTCACCACTAACCTCACCACTCTCACTCACCACTCTCCCTCACCACTCACCACTCACCCTCAAAATTCAGCCTAACCCTCACCACTCACCCTCACCACCACCCTCACCACTCCCCTCACCCTCACGCTCACCACCACCCTCACCCTCACCACTCACCCTCACCCTCACAACCGCCACTCACCCTCACCACTCATCACTCACCCTCACCCTCACCCTCACCCTCACCACTCACCCTCACCCTCACCCTGACCCTCACCCTCATCCTCACCAATCACACCCTCACCAATCACCAATCACCCTCACCCGCACTGCTCACCCTCACCACTCACCCTCACCACTCACCCTCACTAATCACCCTCACCACTCACCCTCACCCTCACCTCAACACTCACCCTCACTCTCACCACTCATCCTCACCAATCACACCCTCACAATCACCACTCACCCTCACCACTCACCCACTCACCCTCACCCTCACCCTCACCCTCACCGCTCAGCCTCACCCTCACTACTCACCACCCTCACCACTCACCCTCATCCTCACCAATCACAACTGCCCTCACCATCACCACTCACCCTCACCACTTGCCACTCACCNTCACCCTCACCACTCACCCTCACCATTCACCCTCACCACTCTCCCTCACCACTCTCCCTCACCACTCACCAGTCACGCTCACCACTCACCCTCACTACTCAACACTCACCCTCAACACTCACCCTCACCTCTCACCACTCACCCTCACCACTCACCAATCACCCCTCAACATCACCACTCACCCCCTCACCCTCACTGCTCACCCTCACCACTCACCCTCACCCTCACCCTCATCACTCACGCTCACCCTCACCACACACCCTCACTAATCACCACTCACAACCGCCACTCACCCTCACCACTCACCCCTATCCTCACAACACCCTCA
The DNA here is from genome assembly GCA_018977245.1 of Lethenteron camtschaticum. Taxonomy (NCBI): domain Eukaryota; kingdom Metazoa; phylum Chordata; class Hyperoartia; order Petromyzontiformes; family Petromyzontidae; genus Lethenteron; species Lethenteron camtschaticum. The sequence continues at coordinate 165,323 of WFAB01001388.1, read as the reverse complement.
ACATCACCACTCACCCTCACCACTCGCCACTCACCCTCACCACTCACCCTCACCCTCACTACTCACCCTCATCACTCAACCTCACCCTCACCACTCACCCTCACTACTCATCCTCACAATCCCCTCACCATCACCCACACCCTCACTGCTCACCCTCACTGCTCACCACTCACCCTCACCACTCACGCTCACCCTCACCACTCACCCTCACTAATCACCCTCACACTGCCACTCACCCTCCCCCTCACCCTCACCACTCACCACTCACCAATCACCACTCACCACTCACCCTCACCACTCACCCTCACCATTCACCCTCACCACTTTCCCTCACCACTCTCCCTCACCACTCACCCGCACCCTCACCAGTCACGCTCACCACTCACCCTCACTCTCACTCACCCTCAACACTCACCCTCACCCTCACCCTCACCCTCAACACTCACCCTCACCACTCACCCTGACCACTCACCACTCATCCTTACCAATCACACCCTCACCATCACCACTCACCCTCACTGCTCACCCTCACCGCTCACCCTCACCACTCACCCTCACCACTCACGCTCACCCTCACCACTCACCCTCACTAATCACCACTCACAACCGCCACTCACCCTCACCCTCACCCTCACCCTCACCACTCACTCTCACCACTCATCCTCACCAATCACACCCTCAACAATCACCACTCACCCTCACCACTCACGCTCAACACTCACCCTCACCACTCATGCTCACCCTCACCACTCACCCTCACCACTACTAATCACCCTCACAACCGTCACTCACCCTCACACTCACTCTTACCACTCACCCTCACCACTCACCCTCACACTCACCCTCACAACAACCACTCACCCTCACTACTCACCCTCACCACTCATCCTCACCAATCACCCTCACCAATCACCACTCACCCTCACTGCTCACCCTCACCTCACCACTCACGCTCACCCTCACCACTCACCCTCACTAATCACCACTAACAACCGCAACTCACCACTCACCCTCACCACTCACCACTCACCAATCACCACTCACCCTCACCACTCACCCTCACCACTCTCCCTCACCACTCTCCCTCACCCTCTCCCTCACCACTCTCCTCACCACTCACCCTCACCACAACCACTCACCCTCACGCTCACCACTCACCCTCACTACTCACCCTAACCACTCACCCTCACCTCAACACTCACCCTCACCGCTCACCACTCACCCTCACCACTCACTCTGACCACTCACCACTCATCCTCACCAATCACCCTCACCCTCACCGCTCACCCTCACCACTCACCCTAACCACTCACGCTCACCCTCACCACTCACCCTCACTAATCACCACTCACAACCGCCACTCACCCTCACCACTCACCACTCACCCTCACTACTCACCACTCATCCTCACCAATCACACCCTCAACAATCACCACTCACCCTCACCACTCACGCTCAACACTCACCCTCACCACTCATGCTCACCACTAACCCTCACCACTCACCCTCACCACTCACTCACCTCACCACTCACACTNACCATCACTCACCCTCACCACTCACCCTCACCACTCACCCTCACTACTCACCCTCACCACAACCAATCACACCCTCACAATACCACTCACCCTCACTGCTCACTCAACNTCACCAATCACCACTCACCCTCCCCAATCACCACTCACCCTCACCACTCACCCTCACCAATCACCACTCACCCTCACCACTTACCACTCTCACCACTCACTACTCACCCTCACCACTCACCACTCTCCCTCACCACTCTCTCACCACTCTCCCTCACCACTCACCCTCACCAGTCACGCTCACCACTCACCACTCACGCTCACCACTCACCCTCACTACTCACCCTAACCACTCACCACTCACCCTCAACACTCACCCTCACCACCACCACTCACCCTATTCCCGTTTTAAAAACTTACGTGTCGCCAAGTATGCTTGAGGGTGATTGGTGATGGTGAGGGAGAGTGGTGAGGGTGAGTTGTGAGGGTAAGTGGTGAGGGTGAGTGGTGAGTGGTCAGTGATAGTGAGTGGTGAGTGATAGTGAGTGGAGAGGGTGAGTGGTGATGATGAGTGAGTGAGAGTGGTGAGGGAGAGTGTTGAGGGTGTATACATTTTTTGCCTATGATGACAGCAGTACATGCTGACGGTTTGTATGTTAAATGTAAAAGCTAAATGTGTGAATGTGTGTGTCGGAAATGTTAAGGGCGATCCTAAAGGAATCTACAACCTTCGATGATTCCTTTGCGCGATTCAAAGAATCGATTCCTGGCGCATAGGAGGTTTCCATGTATGTTTTATTTTCATTGGTATGTATGTTTTAAAGTTTTCAGGATTTTTATTATATTTTAGCCCCGGTCAACGCCGGATATTTCCCATTCGTAGCAGTTTATATAAACTCTATAACCAACTTATATTAAACGGAAATAAGGCGATTCTAAATGAATCTACAACCTTCGATTCCTTTTCGCGATTCAGAGAATCGATTCTTGGCGCGTCGGTTTAGAATTTTAATTACACAGTTGTATTTTTATTGGTATGTTATGTTTTAAAGTTTTCAGAAGATTTTAAATGTATTTTTCCCCTGGGCAACGCTGGTATATCGAGTTTATACCACAAAGTCGTCGTCTCAGACGTGTGGGGTGTCGAGGCCTAGTACCGTGCAGAGCTTCCGGCCTCGCCTAGAATGCCCACCAGGCCGAGGCTGGGTGCAGTGGCCGTCACCCGCCCCCCCCCCCCGCGCTACAATAATACTGTCTAATCGCTATTTTTTTATTATCTACCGACCCTATGATAGTAATTGCACACATTGGGGTGGGGGGGNAGTGAAGAGGACGTGAAACTTTGATGAATTTACCTCAGCGTCGCGTGTTAATGCGTGCATATTTTTTACGGGAATTAAAATGGCGTCCACCCCGCAGCGACGGCGTTGCTGCCAACCGCCCGTTGCCAGGGGCAACCGCCTTCCCGCATGCCAGTTGGCAATAGTAAATAAATAAATAAAGATAAATCGCACTAAATCGATAATCGGTCCGATTTAAAGTTTAGAGACGAAAAATCGGAAATGCCTAAGTTTACCGCGGGCCGGGGGCGTACCCACCTGCAAAATTTAATCTCGGCGAACCCCACGGTCCGAGAGCTAAATCCCCCGGAAGGGAGCGTACGCAGACGGACAGACGGACGGACAGACAGACAGACAAAAAATTAATTATATAGGTTCGATAGTACTAAACGCCCAAATAGCACTTGGTGCAATGCTACGAATACAATGCCATTTATAGGGTTTATTTTCCTGCCCAAGGTTTGTGTGTACAAGCGAGCAGATTAAAGGAGCATTGAGACATGGAAGTATTTTTTTATTCTTGGAGAAGACAATGTTTTGTCCTTGTTGAAGCAGAGCAGATTTGTGAGGCTGTGTGTTGTTGTTGGTTATATTGATCGACTAACGACGTACAATCGACATTTAAAACCCCCATTGTGTCATGTTGTCTGGTGAACTCTGTATAACCTAAAGGCACCCCACTCATTCACTGTACTGGCCTTCATAGGTGCTCGCTAGCAGCACTAGCCCCCCAAACAGTCCGTTAAGACTATACGGGGATCTTTTCTCTTTGTGTGTCTATGTTGTCGAGTGCAGTGTTTCATCATAGTAGGTGCAGCCCTATACTGATCAAAGTGCATTGCCATTTGAAAATAAATGTGGATAAAAAGATGTAAGTAGCCACGCGACTCCTTTTTTCCCTGGAAAAATTGTAGGGAATAGGAAGCTACTCCACTTTACGTTAAGTAAAATAAAAGCAAAATAGGCATACATAAAATAGGACAGTGCGTGGATCTGGTAGGTCCCATGGTTAATAGCCACACCACCGCCCTCATGCCCTGTGCCGGCCTTCATAGGTGCTCGCTAACAGCACTTGCCCCAACAGCCTCTGTGTGCTAAACAGGGAATGTTCGTCTTTGTCTAACTTAAAGTGAGCCAACTTTCACTACTCTTTGGTTCTTTCGTTAAAGTCACGAGGTAGAAATAATATAGAATAAATCACGATTTCGAACGCAACCAAGCGCCTCTTCAGGTGAAAATCGCGAAGCTGCGATGTCGCTGCGAGCAGCACGATGTCAGACAATGCGTGCGTCATATCTGTGAAGAATTATGGTTTGCTATTTGTGCCTGCTATGTGGAAACGAAATGATCATGTTTTAATTTGAGCTCATGGACCAAATAGAATTCCACAAACAGGACAGATAGACATATATAGAAGATGCAAACGAGACAGTAAAAATTATGTTCCTGATTTGACTCTGCATCCTGGACCGTGAAAAATTCGACATTGCTCGTGTGTGGAGTGAGGGAGTCAGTGGATAAGTATTTGGCTCGTGGGCAAGCGTGGGTTGTTTTTTGGAGGGTTGTTGGGGAGATAGGAGGTACTTATTTATTTTGTTCTTAGCTGTCATGTTTCCCAAGACGGTCACTGCATTGCCGCGCTTTCAGATGTGCTTTTGCGGCCGTCTGGAATGCCTCTTCCTTCTGATGTTAGGAAAACACTGGAGCTATGCACTTTTAAATCGTCTTGATGGAATACTCGTTTCTTGAGAACTGATTTTTGTATTTTAGTTTGTTGTCCTAACCCCACACCTCCGATTAGCATGGTTGGCTACGTACGGTGCGTAAGAAGTTCAACATACATACATAAAATTGCCAGCATCTTGACAAACCAGTACGCCCAGTCCTTAACTCAAACATTTCCTTTTTCATTGGATCATCGAGGAACTTAAAAAATACAATCTAGTATTTCATGGAAAGTTCAATAATGTGTTTTGTTCATTAGCATGTGCCAATTGAAGTGGGTGCAATTCAAATATAACCTTAACCCAAGGCGTCTAATGTTCACACGCCATGGTCCCTTGAGTCGTAGGAACCCTAATAATCGAACTTGCGTTTAGCATCTGCACAGTATTACATTGTTGAGTTTGTGTAGCTATTGTAATAATCTCTATCTAGCATGATTTCAATTTAGAAGCATTCCTCTGAGTCAATCCAGGCTACCTCGAAAACTTTTTCTCACGTCATGGTGGCCCAAATCTGGCTCAGTGTGGATAGAGGTGTTTCTGTTAAGCTCTTGAAAAGGAACTTCCCAGCGGCACTGATTTTGTAAAATAATTCCGTCTTCACACGCGATGCGAGTGTATGTGTGCGCGCACACGTGGGGAGCGGCAGTGTCGAGGTTAGCGTGCTGCGCTGCGACAGAGGCGTAGCTAAGATATTTTGCGCCCGGGGACGAACTATAAAATTGGCGCCCCCCGTTTAATCACATTTTCCTATTACATCGGATAAGGAATAATAATAAAAAAATTTATGAAACATTGTGTTTAAAGAAGCAAATTTATAGATCTTTGTATTTTTTTGTGCGGGCAAGTAAAGGAATTCTGCTTAGTGATGGCATGGCAGTCATACCAACGCAGCGTTCACTTCGTCTTTGTGATGAAATGGCATTTGATCGTTATCTGAACGTCATCAACAGGCTGTTGCAATATCAGCATGTCCACCTTATTGTCACATCCAACATGAGCAATGGAATGACTCGTGTGTTGGTGTGGTTTTGTGTTACAGGTTTATATTAATCACTAGCGGAAGTACCCGGCGTTTCCCGGGTGAAAAATATATTTCTTAAAAATCTTACATATATATACACAGATACTAAGGTATTGTCAAAGCCCGGTGGGCCGTTTGTCCATTTCTCCACCAAGAAAATTCTAAGAGGCTTGCAAAAGTCAAAAAATTTAAAGAAAGTGTGGGTAAATAGTTGATGTAAAAGGTTTCCGAAAATTGTGGACCCCCCCCCCNTCAAAAAAAATCTTTACCCCTCGTAGGTATATATACCTACACACCTTACATACAACAGAGGAAGTAGTATCTATTGACTCTGTAGAAGTATCTACTGACTGTACCGTAGTCTCTACTGAGCCAGTAGTAGCTACTGACTGTGTAGTAGTATTTAGTGACTGTAGTAACTACTGACCATAGTAGTATTTACTGGGCCTGCAGTAGTATCTACCGACTATATAGTAGTAACGACTAACTGTATAGTATCTGCTGACTCTATAGTAGTGTAATGCGAGCAAGGATTGAGGGGGGGCGGAGTCTGGGTCACGTGGGGAGAGGGCGGAGTTAGGGTCACGTGGGAGAGAGGATTTAGGGGGAGAACCGGAAGGGGAAGGGGTAGTTGAGACGGAGTGAAACAGGAGGAGGCCACGTTGGGCAGTACGGAGAGAGTGGCGCGGTCGCCACGCAGTGGGAGACGTCGACACCATCAGCCATCGGTGTCAGACGCAGAGAGCTAGCGGGCTGTGGGAGGCTAGCTGTATATGGGGCAGCAGTGAAGCTGGAAGCGGAGCAGCGGTGTGGCTGCAAGGCGAAGCAGGAGCGAGGCTGCATAACGGAGCATCAAGGAGACTGCATATCGGAACAGCAGAGTGGCTGTGGAGTGATCGTCGGGAGAGAGGCGGGCCTGAGCGAGGACGCCATGGTAATGAGACTCTACGAACCCAATAAAGGACAACGGAGATCGACATATGAGAAAGAGTCCTTTATTACATTGGTGTCAGAAGTGAAACGGCATGTCAAAACAGCTCAGGAGGAAGGATGTCCCTGCAACATCTTCTGCAGCATCTTCTGACGACGACCTCCAGTGGTGGCGCTACCGACGATGGAGGAGGAAAGCGACGCTGGGACGAGCGGGGGTCCGAGCATGCAGGACGTGGCCGCCTCGGTGGGCCCATCCGCGCGAGTGGACGCTGATGAAGGATGGCGACAGGTGGCGGCCCAACTGGAGGCACTGAAGACGGTGTTGGCGCAGTTGTGCGACCTTGTGATGCCGGCAACGACTTCGGGGAGGCCCGGCGGGAACAGCGGGCCGGGGCCTTGCCGTCGCCATCAGCCCTCTCGACCACGCGGCACGAAGACGCCATCTTGGGCGTGGCCGAGGAGGAACGGCGGGAAGCCGCCATCTTGCGCCCTCCGCCGCGGAAAGCCGCCATCTTGCACACGTTGCGTAGTGACGCCATCTTGTCGCTGCCGCGTGAGTCACCATCGGCGTCTATCACAGACACCTTCCTGTTTGGATATGTGCTGGACAAAGGGGCGCCGGAGAGGCTACTCACGGATCAGGGGCGAAATTTTTCTTCTAAATTGTTGGCGGAAGTGTGCGCTGCTCTGGGAATCAAGAAGGTTCGTACGTCTCCTTACCACCCGCAGACGGATGGCATGGTGGAACGGTAATCAGACGCTGTCGGCCATGCTATGTCACACGGTTGACGAGAAACAAGCTGATTGGGACTTGCATATACCTGGGGTACTCTCCGCGTATCAGATGACGCCTCATGCGTCCACAGGGTATTCTCCATTTTTATAATGTACGGCCGCGAGAATGTGCCGCCGGTGGAAGTACAGCTGGGTACGGGGCGAAGGGTCCTGTTAAACCTCTCCCCGAGTACATTCAGGACACTGTTCGACACGTCGCCGAGGCACGGGAGGGGGCCCGATTGGCTACTGCCAAGACTCAGGCGCGAAACGAGCGTTGCGCCCGGCGCTCGACCGGTACATGCCCCTGGCGAGTGGGGGACATGGCATGGCTGCACTGCCCGCAGGTGCGGCCGGGACCTCCCCTAAGCTTCACAAACCATGGCAAGGGCCGGTTAAGCTTATTGAAGTCCCTAACCCGCAGTCCGCGCGGGTTCGGTTCGGATCGCGGCGCTGGTACGTCCATACGTCTAGGTTGAATCCCTACGTGGCCCCGCGGACGGATGCGTCATCCTCTGATGTTGCCTTGCCGGTGTCTGTTGCACCCGACGCGGCGAATCCTGCTCTGGGTGGCCCTACCACGGCGACGGGGCCACTTGACCCCGCTGCCCCTCCAACCCACCACAGACACGGTTGCCAGAGACCCCGGACTTGGGTCTCTCTGGGAACGGGACCTTGGCGTTAACGGGCCTCCAACAGCGGCGGGCGGTTCTACTCCCGTCGATCTTAAAACCCCGTCGCGTTCTCGGTCTGTGGGGGACCGCCGCCCGTTCGGGATGGGCCAGCGACCCGCACGCGTTCCAAATCCCTTTCCTTTCGTTGATTGTACTTGTTCTTGTTGTTCTTGTTATCGTTGTTATATTCTCCGTTGTCCAGTGATGCCAGATAGTTAAATGTTGCTCGCATTATTTTATTATATTTATTGCAGCCGGGGACGGCTGGGTTTTCATCAGGGGGGGTGGTCGTGTAATGCGAGCAAGGATTGAGGAGGGGCGGAGTCTGGGTCACGTGGGAGAGGGCGGAGTTAGGGTCACGTGGGAGAGAGGATTTAGGGGGAGAACCGGAAGGGGAAGGGGGAGTTGAGACGGAGTGAAACAGGAGGAGGCCACGCTGGGCAGTACGGAGAGAGTGGCACGGTCGCCACGCGGTGGGAGACGTCGACACCGTCAGCCATCGGTGTCAGACGCAGAGAGCTAGCGGGCTGTGGGAGGCTAGCTGTATAAGGGGCAGCAGTGAAGCTGGAAGTGGAGCAGCGGTGTGGCTGCAAGGCGAAGCAGGAACGAGGTTGCATAACGGAGCAGCAAGGAGACTGCATATCGGAACAGCAGAGTGGCTGTGGAGTGATCGTCGGGAGAGAGGCGGGCCTGAGCGAGGACGCCGTGGTAACGAGACTCTACGAACCCAATAAAGCACAACGGAGATCGACATATGAGAAAGAGTCCTTTATTACAGTAGTATCCACTGACTATAGTAGTAACTACTAACTCTATAGCAGTATCTACTCACTCTATAAAGTATCTACTGAGTCTAGTAGCTACTCTCCGTGGTAGTTTGTACTGACTGTAAAGTAGTATATACTGACTTTAGCAGTATTGACTGACTGTAGTGGTATATACTGACTGTTTTAGTATCTACTAACTCTATATAGCAGTATCTACCAACTCGATAGCAGTATCTACTATCACTACAGCAGTGTATACCGACTGATGTGGTACCTGCTATCACTACAGCAGTGCAAACTGACTGGTGGTACCTGCTATGATTACAGCAGTGCATATTGTGGTGGAACCTGCTATGATTACAGCAGTGCATACTGCTATGGTGGTATCTGCTATGATGAGAGGAGTACATATTGTGGTGGTACCTGCTATCACTACAGCAGTACATACTGACTGGTGGTACCTGCTATGATTATAACAGTGCATAGTGACTGGAGGTACCTGCTATTACAGCAGTGCATACTGCTGTGTTGGTACCTGCTATGATTACAGCAGTGCATACTGCTGTGTTGGTACCTGCTATGATTACAGCAGTGCATATTGTGATGGTACCTGCTATGATTACAGCAGTGCATACTGATGTGCTGGTATCCTGCTATGATTACAGCAGTGCATATTGTAGTGGTACCTGCTATGATGAGAGGAGTACATATTGTGGTGGTGGTACCTGCTATGATGACAGCGGTATATACCGAGTGTGGTGGCACCTGCTATGACGACAGCAGTGCATACTGTGGTGGTACTTGCTATGATGACAGCAGTGCATACTGTGGTGGTGGTGATACCTGTTCTGATGAGAGCAGTACATACTGTGGTGGTGGTACCTGCTATGATTACAGCAGTGCATGTTGACTGTACTCACCCTCACCACTCACAACTCACCCTCACCACTCATCCTCACTACTCACCCTCACCACTCACACTCAGCACTCACCATTCACCCTCACAACTCACCACTCACAATCTCCCTCACCACTCACCCTCACCACTCCCCTCACCACTCACCCTCACCACTCACCAATCACCCTCACCACTAACCCTCATCACTCTCCCTCACGACTCACCCTCACCACTCCTCACTCTCCCTCACCACTCACTCTCACCATTCACCCTCACCATTCAGCCTCACCACTCACCCTCACCACTCACCCTCACCACTCACCGTCACAACCACGACTCACCCTCACCACTCAACCTCGCCCTCACTACTCACCACTCATCCTCACCAATCACCAGTGACCAATCACCACTCACCCTCACCACTCTCCACTCACCCTCACCATTCAGCCTGACCACTCAACCTCACCACTCACTACTCAACACTCAACCTCACCACTCTTCCTCACCACTCACCTTCACCACTCACCCTCACCACTCACCCACTCACCACTAAACCTCACAACTAAACCTCACCACTCTCCCTCACTACTCACCACTCATCCTCACCAATCACTACTGACCAATCACCACTCACCACTCTCCACTAACTCTCACCACTCAACCTCACCACTCACCCTCACCACTCACCCTAACCACTAACCACTCTCTCACCACTCACCCTCACCACTCACACTCACCCTCACCACTCACCCTCACCACTCACCCTCACCACTCACCACTCACTAATCACCACTGACAACCGCCACTCACCCTCACCACTCACCCTCACCACTCACCCTCACCCTCACTGCTCACCCTCACCACTCACCCTCACCACTCACCCTCACCACTCACCACTCACGCTCACCAGTCACTCACACTCACCCTCACCACTCACCAACACCACTCACGCTCACCACTCACGCTCACCGCTCACCACTCACCCTCACCACTCACGCTCACCAGTCACTACTCACCCTCACCACTCACCACTCACCAACACCACTCACGCTCACCACTCATGCTCACCACTCACCACTCACCCTCACCACCACCACTCACCCTATTCGTGTCGCCAAGTATGCTTAACATTTCGAACAGACACACACATTCACTAATTTAGCTTTTGACATTTAACATACAAAACGTCAGCTTGTACTACTGTCACCATAGCAGGTACCACCACCACAGTGATGGTGAGGGTGAGTGGTGAGCGGTGAGGGTGAGTGGTGAGGGTTAGTGAGTCGGGTGAGTGGTGAGGGAGAGGGTGAGTGGTGAGGGTGAGGGTGAGGGTAAGTGGTGAGGGGAGTGTTGAGGGTGAGTGTTGAGGGTGAGTGTGAGTGGTGAAGGTGAGTGGTGGTGGTAAGGTTGAGTGGTGGTGGTGAGGGTGAGGGTCAGTGGTGAGNAGTGAGTGAGTGGTGAGGGTGAGTGGTGAGGGTGAGTGGTGAGCGTGAGTGGTGAGTGTGAGTGGTGAGGGAGAGGGGTTAGTGGTGAGGGAGAGGGGTGAGTGGTGAGTGTGAGTGGTGAGGGTTGGTGAGGGTGAGTGGTGAGGGTGAGTAGTGAGGGAGAGGGGTGAGTGGTGAGCGTGAGTGATGAGAGTGAGTGGTGAGGGTGAGTGGTGAGGGTGAGTGGTGGTGGTGAGGGTGAGTGGTGAGGGTGAGTGGTGAGCGGTGAGAGTGAGTGGTGAGAGTGAGTGGTGAGCGTGAGTTGTGAGGGTGAGTGGTGAGGGTGAGTGGTGAGTAGTGAGGGTGAGTGGCGAGGGTAAGAGGTGAGTGTTGAGGGTGAGTGGTGAGGGTGAGTGGTGAGGTGAGTGGTGAGGGTGAGNGGTGGGGTGAGGGTGAGAGTGAGGGTGAGTGGTGAGGGTGAGGGTGAGTGGTGAGGGTGAGGGTGAGTAGTAAGGGTGAGTTGTGAGGGTGAGTATTGAGGGTGATTGGTGAGCGTGAGTGGTGAGGATGAGTGGTGAGCGTGAGTGGTGAGTAGTGGTGAGGGTGAGTGGTGAGGGTGAGTAGTAAGGATGAGCGGTGAGTGGTGAGGAAGAGTGGTGAGGAAGAGTGTTGAGGAAGAGTGGTGAGGGTGAGTGGTGAGGGTGAGTGGGGAGGGTGAGTGGGGAGGGTGAGCGTGAGTGGTGAGCGGTGATAGAGAGGGGTGAGTGGTGAGGGTGAGTGGTGAAGGAGAGGGTGAGTGGTGAGTGGTGAGCGTGAGTGGTGAGAGTGAGTGGTGAGGGTGAGTGGTGACGGAGAGGGTGAGTGATGAGCGTGAGTGGTGAGAGTGAGTGGTGAGGGTGAGTGGTGAAGGAGAGGGGTGAGTGATGAGCGTGAGTGGTGAGTGGTGGTGGTGAGGGTGAGTGGTGAGGGTGAGTGGTGAGGTGAGGATGATTGGTGAGGGTGAGGGAGAGGGTGAGTGGTGAGGGAGAGTGGTGAGGGTGAGTGGTGGTGGTGAGGATGAGTAGTGAGAGTGGTGAGGGTGAGTGGTGAGGGTGAGTGGTGGTGGTGAGGGTGGGTGTNAGGGTGAGTGGTGGTGGTGAGGGTGAGTGGTGGTGAGGGTGAGTGGTGGTGGTGAGGATGATTGGTGAGGGTGAGCATGAGTGTTGAGGGAGAGGGTGAGTGGTGAGGGAGAGTGGTGAGGGAGAGTGGTGAGGCAGAGTGGTGAGGGTGTATATATTTTGGCTATGATGACAGCAGTACATGCTGACGTTTTGTATGTTAAATGTTAAAGCTAAATGTGTGAATGTGTGTGTCTGTTGGAAATGTTAAGCAAACTTTGCGACATACAGTTTTTAAAACGGGAATAGGGCGATTCTAAAGTAATCTACAACCTTCGATGATTCTTTATTTTCATTGGTATGTTTTGTTTTAAAGTTTTCAGTGTTTTTAATTATATTTTTGCCCCGGTCAACGCCGATATTTTCCATTCGTAGCAGTTTATATCAACTCTATAACCAACTTATATTAAACGGGAATAAGCCGATTCTAAATTAATCTACAACTTTCGATTCCTTTGCGCGATTCAGAGAATCGATTCTTGGCGCGGTCGGGTTTCAAATTTTAATTACACAGTTGTATTTTCATTGGTATGTTATGTTTTCAGAATATTTTAAATGTATTTTTCCCCGGGCAACGCTGGGTATATCGAGTTTATAGCACAAAGTCTTCGCCTGACAAGTGTGGGGTGTTGAGGCCTAGTACCGTGCAGAGCCTCCGGCCTCGCCTAGATTGCCCACCTGGCCGAGGCTGGGTGCTGGGGCCGTTCCCCCCCCCCACTAGAATAATACTGTCTAATCGCTATAATTTTATTATCTACCGACCCTATATAGTAATTGCACACATTGGGGTGGGGGGGAGTGAAGAGGACGTGAAACTTTGATGAATTTACCTCAGCGTCGCGTGTTAATGCGTGTGCATATTTTTAACGGGAATTAAAAATGGCGTTCACCCCGCAGCGACTGCGTTGCTGCCCGTTGCCAGGGGCAACCGCCCTGGTCGGCGTCTCGCGCATGCGCAACGGCGTGCGCTGTCACGTGCCGGCCGGCAAAAGTAAATAAATAAATAAAGAGAAATCGCACTAAATCGATAATCGGACCACTTTAAAGGCTACGGACAAAAAAACAGAAATGCCTATTCCCACCGCGGGGCACAGGACGTGCCTCCCGGCAAATTTTTTTCGTCCTAAACCCCACGGCCCGAGCGCCAAATCCCTCGCAAGCGAGCGTACACAGACAGACAGACAGACGGACAGACGGACAGACGGACAGACAGACAGACAAAAAGTGACGTTTATAGGTAAGATTGTTGTCAAAGACAACTAGTTGAATGGTGCTCCTGTCCTACAGGTGTTCATGCACACGTCTAACTATATTTTAGCACTTACATCAAATCTAGTTTCCATAGGTGCTCACCGGCACGCTCCGGCTCAGGTATAATAGCGGAGCATGTTGGTGACCACCATGTGCTTCTGCGGCCGTCTGGAACGCTCTTCCTTCCTATGTTAGGAAGATTGACAAACTAATTTCTTTAGAACTGCTTTTTTTGTTAGTTTGTTGTCCTTTGCCCGCATCTCCAATTGGCACGGTTGACTATGTATGGTGCAAAAGAAGTTCAACATTCATACATACATATAAGCAAACCCCTTCACCACAATTAGCGTGGCTTGGTGAAGGCGAGCAGCATAGACGTGGGGGCATAGTACAGTACAACACGGATTTTTTTTCTGCGCTGCCCTCTGCTGACCACCGCGTAGACATTCTGCACGCATGTACCCCACACAAAACGGGAGATTTTATTCCCGCATGCTTGCCAATGTCCACGATGCCCTTCGCAAGACGAGCGTCTGTCGGAATGGGCACGATGTGAAAGTCGTTTGCGTGACGCCGCCATGTCTTTCCGCGCAGATGTGGGCGTGCGCCTTGGGCCACGTCGATGCGGCGGTGGTGCTGTACCAATGGAACAGCCGGGCCCTCTCCATCCTGGATTCGCTGGGCCACCTGCCCCTGAGCGTGGCTCACGCACGCGGACACGTCCGTCTGGCCGCGTGTCTCGACGAGCTGCAGAAGCAGCAGGGGGTGGACGCCAGGTAAGGGCCAAGCACGGGGGGCTTTAGCGTAACCCGTGCGCTACAGGAAAAGGCTAAGGGGCGGCCCTACAAATACTCACTCGCAGCACTGCTGGCGGAAGGGCCTCCACTGGAGGCAAGACCCTTAGTGCCCCTCTGGAGGGGATTTGGCCTACTCTTCCATGCTAGTCAGAGGTTAGACTATCCCCCCTTTAGCCCACCACACGTGACCTGCCGATCGACTGGCTGTGGTGTTACCCGCTTCAACTGCTGGGTGGGCATAGGTGGGGGGGATAATTTATGAGAGTGATCCAAAAACATTTGGATTGCAAGTCCTGTGTGCTAACCATCACACCACAGCAGAAACGCATACACAACAGCAAAACGTGGGAGTGCACAGCTTAGATGTGTGTAGAGTACAATAGTCAAGCATATGCTGATATTTGTAAATGTGCACTGCAGCCATATAACAATTTTTTTTTATTTTACAAGGTAAGTCCCCACTGAACTATTTAGCTCTTTTTCCAGAAATGACCTGGCCACAAATGATAGCTCAACAAAGTGGCTTATCAAGTGGGAATTTATAGCAGCCAAATACTCTAAACGCGTGTTTCTAAATATGAAGGGAAAAGACCGGTGGACCCGGAGAAAAATCCATGCCATGATTGGGAGAAAGAACATGCAAACTCCAAATATACAGGCGAACCCACGACCTCCTGCCACCGTGGCACCCCTGCGAGAGCCAAGATTAATGACTTTTACCAGTGCTACCGAGGAGACCCTCAAGATTTTATACCAGTGTGAACATTTAAATTGCTTTGAATGATGCCAATGAAGCTTGAATGCAAACTAGCACTCTTCATGTTCCCGAGGAGTCTGCTGGGATTCCGAGAAATTATAAAGGACTACCATCTGGCTTGGAGCCCAGTATGTAAATAATTAGTGGGGAGAACAGGATATACCAGTCATAACTTGACGAACAAATTTGTTTCGTGGGATGGGCTCTGGCACATAAGTTGGCACAGTCACCTCACCACAAGCCTTGTGGCTTTCATGCTATCAAATAATAAACGTGAGATGGCTTTCCCTGTGGTGTACATTTTTCTCACGCATTTGTCCTTTCAAACCATGAACCACACGCAGCGTTGTTTGCCTGCTCTAGTGTGTGATGGCAATAGGTTCAGGAGGCCAAATGCCAATGTCGAGGTCTGCTCCATCCTAACGATAAGGAATCAGGAAAAAGACTTTAACTTTTCCCGCGTCCTTTGACGGAGCGTAGACTACAGCAGTTTACTTATATAGTGCGTAGTTTAAGGTCACACTCATTTCACACGAAGTGCTTGCCACGAATCAACAAAAATACCTTGCTGATCTAATCAGGGAACATAAACCAGCATCCTTGCAGGAGTGACTTTTCGCTGGCCATCGAATAAAGATAGTCACTGCATTGCACACTTTCAGATGTGCTTCTGCAGCCATCTGAAACGCTCTTTGTTCCGATATAGAAAGCCACTGGGGCTATGCACTTTTAAACGTAGATTGAAAACTAATTTCTCTAGAACTGCTTTTTGTGTACTCATACTCTTAGGTTTGCTTTTTGTGTGTTTAGTTTGTTCTTCCCCCGCACCTCCGATTAGCATGGCTGGCGACATATGTTGCGAAAAACGTTCAACGTACGTACATACATATGTAGTGAATAACTTCGGAGACACTAGTTAGGAGGCAACAACGTTTATTCTAGACTATATAACACCGTTAAACACGGGGACTACAATATGCCTATCTCTTACACACCGTTACACACGGGATAACTATAAACGAGTCAGAGCAGCCAACGTGCTGTCTGACCCATGACGTTGGGAACAGAGACAGGAAGACGAAGGCATAGCACCTGCAGAGAGCCCCGATCAAAGATCGGGGCTCTCTGCAGGTGCTATGCCTTCGTCGAAGATCGGGGCTTCCCTTTTATCTCTCTCGGCGCGGCCTAGCTCTGCCCTCGGTGCGCCCCCTTCGGGAACATTCCCGAAGGTTCCAGGCTACCTTGCACGTGCCACCTGCCCGGCTCCGCCCTTAACCACGCCCCCTTCAGGAACTCTCCAGAAGATTCCCGACTACACTTCCCGTGTCCCCTCGGTCACCTTTGTCCCCACATTCCTCACCCCGGCCCATCGCGTGCTTCACCCGAGGCTGGGGTGACTCGTCCTCATGTGCCCCCTTCTGCCAGCAGCCCGCACCACGCTCCCTAGTGACGTGGCATTCACTCGCTGTGGTGGCGGAGTGCCTGCTATCCCCTACTCTGTTGGTAGGACTCATCAGCCTCTCTCGGCTAGCACCCAGTGCCACGCACCCTAGCGACCCACTGTGTGGTACTGCATGGTGTGCTCGCCTCTACTCCCATATTTCCTCATTCTACTGTAATTAGAGCTACGCGCTGTAGTGATCCATTCTATATAACTACACATACATAGTTTTAGTTGCATGGCCACAATCGCACTGCATTTATTGGCTTGTGTTTAATGTCTACATTGATGGAGGAGATTGAAACCATATGCGGTATTAATCGGGTGTACTTGTTCAGTTATTGTCACCGGTGCCACAACAAACGCCTAATCACAATTGTTTATCGCTTCACCTTCTATTATAAAGTTATTCGTTTGCATCACTTTTATTAAGAATTGCATACATTGTCAAAAATATTTCGTAAGTGTTTGCAGTCGGGTTTCATTTCCTGAAAACAAGAATTTACTTGACAGCTTTTAAAGCCATTGCTGGTTGTAGATAAATCATGTTTATAAAAAAAAGACATCAACAATTGATTTGATCAATACCGGTTTCATCACAGCCCTTTATGTGGGGTTGTAAATCGCACTGTGAACAATAGTGCTCTTTGAATGGGGAAAAGAAATCTGTTGCTATTTTCGTAAAATTAATTTTTAAAATAAAAAAACTTTATCTTTCATTTATGGCTTGCCAAGATCCACATTGTTGTGTTAACATCACCACTGCGGCTCAATAATCTTACTGAAAATCTGCGGTGAATTTTCTCGGACCAACCACAAAAGTAGAGCAGGGCGTCAAGGTATAATAGCGTGAGATCATAACAATGGTGGCATCGTCTTTAATTATCTGGGGGTGGGTGGCGGGGGGGCTATGCACCTGATTTCCTCATCAGATCTAGAGAAGCTAGGGCAGGTTATTGTTTGGATAGGTGCTGTGCATAATAGGCGTTATAGGCCACGGCTGTGGGGGCTCAGCTATTGCGCGGCAGACAGCAGTGAAGCAAAATCCACCGCTGTATTGTACTTCTGTGGTGTCACGTCTATAAACCCTGCCTTCATCAACCTGCACTTACCAACGTGGTGAAGTATAGTCAAGTGACCCCCTCCCGCCGACCCGCATGACTTCGGGATGCCCTCATCAAGCAGAGGATTGACAATAGAGATACGTGTGTACAGCTCTACTTGAGAATCCATGTCATCTTGCTTGTCGGATTAGAAGCATATAGTTCCGACTATATGCTTCTAATTGAAGCTTGAATAACGACACACACACATACTACTCTTGAGCTTTAATGATTGACGAAACCAACCTAAGGTAGTGATTGATATCTTTCATTATTGGACGTGGCAATACTTTCAATGGACACATATTTAACAAGAGAACACTGCTTGTAGTTTCGTATATTGTTTTATTTCACTGATGCTGAAAAAAATGCACCATAGATATGGTCAATTTTTTTTATATAACCGAGAGGACATTGTGCAAGAAAGTCTTATCAGGGGTTACCTTTGAGCTCCATAGAGATAATTTAATGAACATGGAGAAGGATTTTATCACAGAGATGAACATATACCCTAATAATAATTATCGTAATAGGCAAATGGAAACAGGGGCGTTCCATAGCTCCGATGGGAAATCAGATGGGATACATCTAAACAGCAACAGCAGCAGATGCAATCGTTTTTCACATTAAGGTAAGTGTGTGAGCTAAGGCAGTTTAAGTGCCGATGTTTTTTTGCCAACCAAACATACATTTGAGTTGCTCTTGACTTCATGCGATAGAATATTCACTGTCATATAAATATGTTTTCTTGATTGTATGCGTAAGTAACATCTCTTGCAAAATCCAAAAAGTACCGATTTCCAGAAACCTCATTGGTAGCTTGTATCCCCATGTCCTCGTGACAACAAAACCAGGGAAACTCTGGTTTTGGGTTAACACACAACAGCAGGCAAGATAAGGGTGGCCAGTCTATTGGCTGGCTAACCTTGACATGCCACAGGGTGATTTGGTGCCCACAGATGGTGTGTCATTCATAGGTGTGTGTGGGGCACTTGCAGGTGGGGAGCGGTGGCACAGCGGTTAGCGCGCTGCCCTATGTACCTGGGGATCCGAGTTTGATCCCCGTTCAGGCCAACACCAGTGACGATTATCTGAACAGGCCCTTGGCCTCCCCTAGGCTGACTCGGCCTCAAATGAGTACCTGGTGGCAATGTCTAAACAACACCACTGGGGAGATAAAGGTGGCCGGGCGTGGTGCTGGCCACCCACCCTCTCATGTGCCACAGTGTCAGCCTTCATAGGTGCTGCTCGCTAACGGCACTTTCCCCAACAGTCTGTTTAAGGCTACACGTGGGGATCTATTTGTCTTTGCGTGGCGTGTGTTGTCGCTGCAGGCCACCGCACAGGGTGGAGGCCCCTGGGCGTGGGGACAGTGGCTCCACGGTCTGGAGCACGGGCACCAGCACTCAGGACTCCCTTAGGGTGCCATCTCCCTCTTTCTCTCAGCTATCGACGAGCCCAGACACGGGTAAGTCTGCTCGCTCGGAGCCCCTACCCATTCGCTTCTTTTGCCCCCGTTTGCTTTCGAGCTGATTCGCGTGATGCCTCAGTGTCACGTTCATAATTGCATGGGTGGCTCAAAAAATTTACGGTGTAAAAATACACGCTGTTATTTTTTATCGTTAATACTTTATACAAGAGTTTTTGTTTTACAAAAAAAAGAAAATGCTAGATTATTCCTCATAGCTATATCATCTTTCGTATTCACTAGCTCTTAGTTTATCCATTAACTTCCACTATTGCGTCAGGCACATGGGTGTTATTTTGCCACGCTCTCCTATATTAAATTGTTTCAGCACTCTCCTCTCTTAAGATGTGCGGCCATCGCATTCACATTGTTCAATGACCTGGTGAGAACAGAGTCGAGTGGAGAGCTATTATCGATGAGGGAAATTGACTCACTCCCGCGTGTGATGTCACATCTCACATGGCTAAGAGCGTTACACTTGTCGTGGACGAGAAGCCTTGAGTGTTGCCTGGGGGGGCCGTACCTTGTGACCTTTGTAGTATTTTCTCAATTGTTTTGGACGTGGGCTTCAAGTCCTCTGAGCCACCCCAACCAACCACCTTTGTATTTCATTGGCTTCACTTGGACGTCCGTTTGCAATAACGATGCCACACATGTGTTTAGCTTCATAGAATTGATATTGATATTATCATTGATGTTTCTTGTTGTGTTACGTTTTTTGTGTGGTGAGTAAAATCATATATTTGATATATATGAAGGCCATTCTGCTCGGCTAGATTAGCTTTTTTTATTGCGTTTTTTTGCAGTGAAGTAAAAACAGCACGTTTTAATAATGGGTTTGCTTAGTTTAAATAATATCTTAATGCCATGGGGGGAATAATTAAAATGCATGAGGAAATATGCCAGTAGTTTGGTAAAGTTGGTCTTGAACATCACATTTAAAGTCCATCAGCCTATTGGTGCTTCAGACCAAAATTATCCAAGCAGGATTTTATTTCAGAAAAGAAAACGCTCGATCAGTTTTGACCTTCTCAGACTCATCAGCAGACTTACGCTTGTTCAAACATCAAATGCTGCTGGGTTACCAAATTATATTGACAAGAACACTCCATGAAAACTAGGGCGCACTTCAAAGCAAGTATAGCTCTGTGGCGCAAACTCTTGCTCAGCAGCTCGGTGTCATCGCCGACAATCTCGGACACGCGGAGCCCACTTTCTACGCATTCGTCCACGGTTCCCCCGAGCAGGACTCCCCGCTGCCCAGCCCCGACGTGGCCACCTCGCAGGCCTTCGTCTCCCCGATCCCCGCCTTCCTGTCGAGCCGCAGCGACCCCCTGCCCTTCGCCGCCGATCGGAGCGGCCCTCCGACCGCGGGCGTTTTCGCGGTGAGCGGCACCTCGCTGCCCGCCAATGGCGCCACTGCCGCCGCCACCACCGGCGGCTTCGCGAGTCGGCCGTCCGGCGCCCCATCGCAGCGGGACGAGGAGATGGAGGTGTCGTCCGCCACAAGGGCCCAGGCGCAGGCGCCGGTCTTCCTGTTCCCCATGGCACCCGCGAGCGCCGCGCGAGAGCTGGAGCGCGGTTCGGCCCAGCGGGAGGCAGCGGAGAGGGAGATGGCGGAGGCCGAGCTGCTGTCCTACAGCGAGAACCTGGAGAACGAGGCATACCTCCCGGCCATGGAGGTGCTCCAGGTACGACTCGGCTGCTGCGCGGTTGTGATTAGAGCCCAGCGCCGGCTCGCTTGGACGCGTGATGTTTAAACTCGTTTGTTTAGAACACGTGTACACCGCGTACACCGGCGTTTGATTGGTTTGGTTACTTTTTAGCGATTTCACTGCTTTGTTGCTTTTCCAGTGGTACAAAAAACTAAAATTACCACCCCCTCCCCTTGTATAGCCTTAAGGTGAGCACGTCACACGAGGGCATGGGTGGCCGGCACCACGCCCGGCCGCCTTTATCTCCCAAGTTGCATTGTTTTATTGGTCATGAGCGGAAACAAACTCAGTTTCATATTCTTAGGTTTTTTCGGTAAAGTCACGTAGGTAAAACATTAAAATTAATAAAAGTAAAATAAAATAAAAATCACGACGTTTCGGAGCAACACAAGCTTCCGTCTTCAGGTGGAACCGTCACAGCCACGACAGCTGTATCAAGTAAATGAGAGATTGCAGGAGCTACCACTCCGTTTATATAATGGTTGGAGAGGGGGGGGAGGGCCAAGTAAAGCACACTTTTTATTCATATGGTAAGGTGAGGCTTAAGAGGGTGAGCCTTTGTTATGGAGAGGTACGGTTTGTGACTCAACCTGTGACAAGGAGACAACCACTAAACATGGTAAACCTGTAATAGTTGTCTGTCAAATAAGATTGGCCAACTAAGTGTAGTTAAATCGTTTTTGCATGGTTAATCACATCTTTCCAATGCTTACTCAGTTTGTAACCATCATCACGGTTGAAATTATGTCTGTGTTTGTATATTTGTATGGCTTCGTGTACAAACCTTTGATGGTAGCCAGGAGGTTTGCAGAGAACCTTGGTCTCGGAAAAGACAATTTCATGAGAGCCCACCGAGTTGTAGCAATGATCGGCAACGGCCGAAGAATCAGTTCTGCCGTGTTCAGATCTGACTTGTGCTCGCGGACACGATCAGAAACATGACTTTTCGTTTCTCCAATGTAGCAATCACCACAAATGCAACTCAATTTGTAGACTCCAGGATACTGTAAGTCAGGAACGACATCCTTCACAGATGGAATCAGATCACGGATTTTATGCACTGTACTGAATCGGACTTGGATCTTATGTTTGTTTAGAATTTTGGAGATCTTTTTGGTCACGCCTGCTATGTATGGTAACGTGATAGTTTTGGTCGGAGTTTCATGTGGCTGTTTCTGTGTGGTGGAGAAACAGCTTGGCGGATAGTGCGGTCAGAATATCCGTTCATCCTGAGGGCCCGATGTACATGTCTTAATTCACCGGCTAGGTGGTGTTGGTCAGAAATGCCATGGGCTCTGTGGTATAGCGTTTTGATGAGAGAATTCTTTTGAGATGGGTGGTGGTGGGAATCCGGTTTCAAATAGGAATCTGTGTGGGTGGCTTTCCTGTAGACAGAATGTCCCAAGGATCCGTCAGGCCTCCTCTCAAACAGAATATCCAAGAATGGTAGTTTACCGTCTTTCTCCACTTCCATGGTGAATCTGATGGATGGGTGTCTAGAATTAATGTGGTCCAAGAAGTGGTTCAATGCTGGGAGGCCATGTGGCCAGATGACGAAAGTGTCATCCACATACCTCTTCCACAGGGAAGGATGCAGGGTGGATGTCTGGATGGCGTCTGATTCAAACTTTTCCATGAACATGTTGGCTATAACTGGTGACAAGGGGGAGCCCATAGGGTACCCTCATTCTGTTTGTAGAAGGTGCCATTTCAGGTAAAATAGGTGTTGGTGAGGCAATGCCTAACCAGCGCAGGTACATCAGAATTCAATCCATGTTGGACTAAGTCCTCAATTATTGTTAGGGTGTCCGGTACTGGGACTTTGGTGAACAAAGATACTACATCAAAGCTGACGAGGATGTCATCAGGAGATAGTACCATGTCCTTAACCATAGAGACTAATTGGGTTGAGTTGAGTACTGCCGAAGAAGTCTTGCCTGTGAAGGGGAGCAGAGAATCTGATAGAAAACGGGCTAGTTTGTACGTAGGAGAGTTTATCGTCGACACGATGGGTCGTAGCGGGGTGCCTTCTTTATGGATTTTGGGAAGACCATAGAGTCTGGGAGGTCTAGCCGCCGATGGTTTTAGAGGGACGTTTGCTTGGTTCGATTAGGGAAGTCGAACTCGTGATGATACTGTTGGTTTTTGTCGTTAGGCTTTTAGTGGGATCGTTTTTAATTTTGGAGTAACTCCCATCATTAAGAAGGTCCAGGATTTTGTTGTTGTATGAATCTTTATCATGATGACCGTGGCATTGCCTTGTCTGCCGAGAGGATGACTATATCATCTCTCTTTTTTAGGTCCGCGAGTTCAGAGCGTTCGTTTTTGCTGATGTTACTAGTGGGTTTCTTAGCATTATTAAGAATAGTAGCTATTTCAGCTCTTGCTACATCCGCATGGATGTGTCCTATGCCTCTGAGGGCTACATCAATCTGAAAAATCATATCCTCTACTGGTATATATTTAGGGGTGACGGCGAAATTTTGTCCTTTGGCCAGTACCGTTTTTAGATTGTCAGAAATTGGGATGTTACTCTGATTATTCACGGTCTTGTTAACATCTAGCTTTGCGATGTGTGGCTCTGGTTTCTTCTTAGATAGGAGGTTGAATTTAGAAATCAGGTTAGCTTTGCATTTCGCTGACATTGAGTCAGCAGAAGCAGAAATCATGTTATCAACGTGGTTCCAATCGGAAGGTGACATTTTTTGTGTTGACTCAATGTCAGCCAAATGCAAAGCTAACCTGATTTCTAAATTCAACCTCCTATCTAAGAAGAAACCAGAGCCACACATCGCAAAGCTGTATGTTAACAAGACCGTGATTAATCAGAGTAACATCCCAATTTCTGAAAATCTAAAAACGGTACTGGCCAAAGGACAAAATTTCGCCGTCACCCCTAAATATATAGATAGATAGATCGTTTATTGTCATTGTCACCAGTACAACGAAATTTAAAATGCTCACCAGTCAGGGCATCATTCATAAATTTAAATTAAATAAAACAAGAAAATAAAATAAAATTAAATGAAAGATAATCAATTTATACTATATATAAAAACAACCCAAGTATACCCACATACCCACATAAGGTTACATTTTGTCATTGCACATCTCTATTTCACAGTCAATTGTAAACACTATTACTTAATAATTAATTAGCATTATTGAGTGTGGTGATCGCTGTAGGATAAAAGCTCTGTTTGAATCTGTTTGTCCTTGTTTTGACTGATCTGAATCGTCTGCCTGATGGCAACAGCTCAAACAGTGAGTGTCCAGGGTGAGAAGAGTCCTTTATAATGTTCTGTGCTTTTTTGATGCAACGTGAACTGTGTAGTTCTTCCAGTGTGGGGAGATGGCAGCCGGCGATCTTTTGGGCTGTGTTGATGACCCTCTGGAGCGCTTTCCTCTGAGCCACTGTGCAGCTGGTGTACCATACACAGATGCAGTATGTAAGAATGCTCTCGATGGAGGCTCGGTAGAAGGACACCAGCAGTTTCTGTGTGATGTTATTATTCCTGAGAATTCTCAGGAAGTAAAGTCTCTGCTGGGCCTTTTTCAGAAGCTCAGTGCTGTTGGCGCTCCAGGTCAGGCCCTCCCAATGTGGACTCCCAGGAAGCAGAAGTCTGCCACCCTCTCCACACAGTCCCCGCTGATGATTAGTGGTGGAGTGTCCGTTTTCTTTCTCCTGTAGTCTATAATGAGCTCCTTGGTCTTTGCGGTGTTAAGGAGCAGGTTGTTGCCCCTGCAGTATGCTGTCAGCCGCTCCACCTCGTCCCTGTAGGCAGACTCATCCCCCCAGAGATGAGCCCCACCACTGTGGTGTCATCAGCAAACTTCACAATGGTGTTGCTATGGTGGACGGCGGCACAGTCAAGTGTGTAGAGGGAGTAGAGCAGGGGGCTCAGTACACAGCCCTGGGGGGAGCCGGTACTGAGGCTCAGGGCTGTGGATGTATGACGGCCCACTCTGTCTGCGGCCCGAGAGGAAACTATATATCCACATGCAGGTGGAATGTGGAATCCCCAGGTCGCCCAGTTTTTCCACCAGTTTGTGTGGGAGGATACCAGTAGAGGATATGATTTCTCAGATTGATGTAGCCCTCAGAGGCATAGGACACATCCATGCGGATGTAGCAAGAGCTGAAATAGCTACTATTCTTAAGAATGCTAAGAAACCCACTAGTAACATCAGCAAAAACGAACGCTCTGAACTCGCGGACCTAAAAAAGAGAGATGATATAGTCATCCTCTCGGCAGACAAGGGCACGGTCATCATGGATAAAGATTCATACAACAACAAAATCCTGGACCTTCTTAATGATGGGAGTTACTCCAAAATTAAAAACGATCCCACTAAAAGCCTAACGACAAAAACCAACAGTATCATCACGAGTTCGACTTCCCTAATCGAACCAAGCAAACGTCCCTCTCTAAAACCATCGGCGGCTAGACCTCCCAGACTCTATGGTCTTCCCAAAATCCATAAAGAAGGCACCCCGTTACGACCCATGTGTCGACGATAAACTCTCCTACGTACAAACTAGCCCGTTTTCTATCAGATACTCTGCTCCCCTTCACAGGCAAGACCTCTTCGGCAGTACTAACTCAACCCAATTAGTCTCTATGGTTAAGGACATGGTACTATCTCCTGATGACATCCTCGTCAGCTTTGATGTAATATCTTTGTTCACCAAAGTCCCAGTACCGGACACCCTAACAATAATTGAGGACTTAGTCCAACATGGATTGAATTCTGATGTACCTGCGCTGGTTAGGCATTGCCTCACCAACACCTATTTTACCTGGAATGGCACCTTCTACAAACAGAATGAGGGTACCCCTATGGGCTCCCCCTTGTCACCAGTTATAGCCAACATGTTCATGGAAAAGTTTGAATCAGACGCCATCCAGACATCCACCCTGCGTCCTTCCCTGTGGAAGAGGTATGTGGATGACACTTTCGTCATCTGGCCACATGGCCTCCCAGCATTGAACCACTTCTTGGACCACATTAATTCTAGACACCCATCCATCAGATTCACCATGGAAGTGGAGAAAGACGGTAAACTACCATTCTTGGATATTCTGTTTGAGAGGAGGCCTGACGGATCCTTGGAACATTCTGTCTACAGGAAAGCCACCCACACAGATTCCTACTTGAAACCGGATTCCCACCACCACCCATCTCAAAAGAATTCTCTCATCAAAACGCTATACCACAGAGCCCATGACATTTCTGACCAACACCACCTGGCCGGTGAATTAAGACATGTACATCGGGCCCTCAGGATGAACGGATACTCTGACCGCACTATCCGCCAAGCTGTTTCTCCCACCACACAGAAACAGCCACATGAAACTCCGACCAAAACTATCACGTTACCATACATAGCAGGCGTGACCAAAAAGATCTCCAAAATTCTAAACAAACATAAGATCCAAGTCCGATTCAGTACAGTGTATAAAATCCGTGATCTGATTCCATCTGTGAAGGATGTCGTTCCTGACTTACAGTATCCTGGAGTCTACAAATTGAGTTGCATTTGTGGTGATTGCTACATTGGAGAAACGAAACGTCATGTTTCTGATCGTTTCCGCGAGCACAAGTCAGATCTGAAACACTGCAGAACTGATTCTTCGGCCGTTGCCGATCATTGCTACAACTCGGTGGGCTCTCATGAAATTGTCTTTTCCGAGACCAAGGTTCTCTGCAAACCTCCTGGCTACCATCAAAGGTTTGTACACGAAGCCATACAAATATGCAAACACAGACATAATTTCAACCGTGATGATGGTTACAAACTGAGTAATCATTGGAAAGATGTGATTAACCATGCAAAAAGATTTAACTACACTTCGTTGGCCAATCTTATTTGACAGACAACTATTACAGGTTTACCATGTTTAGTGGTTGTCTCCTTGTCACAGGTTGAGTCACAAACCGTACCTCTCCATAACAAAGGCTCACCCTCTTAAGCCTCACCTTACATATGAATAAAAAGTGTGCTTTACTTGGCCCTTCCCCCCCCCCTCTCCAACCATTATATAAACGGAGTGGTAGCTCCTGCAATCTCTCATTTACAGGATACAGCTGTCGTGGCTGTGACGGTTCCACCTGAAGACGGAAGCTTGTGTTGCCTCCGAAACGTCGTGATTTTTATTTTATTTTACTTTTATTAATTAAATGTTTTACCTACGTGACTTTACCGAAAAAACCTAAGAATATGAATCCTTGCAGTCACGAAAGCTTCAAATCTAAAACAAACTCAGTTTGTCGGGATTGTGTCGTTTCGCGCTAACCGCTCTACCACCTCCCCCCTCCCCCCAAGTGGTACATTACAGTGCTGCACAAATAACAAAAATATAGTCGTTATTAACACTGGCATAAATTGGAAGCATTATATACGACAGACAATGTTTTGGACAGCGGTCCTTTTATAGCAGAGAGATAATTCATAAGTTTCCCAAACATTGACGGTTATTATTCCCTCTTGAGGGTAGCGTCAATTACGAGTGTGTTAAGATTCGTTCTTTCAGCTACGGTTCAAACAGGAGATGCCCGTCATCGGCTGAGTAACAATGCATCCCGCCATGAGATTGCCTTCCAAATGTGATGCTGCTTGGGGTTCGCTCAGTGTCTCATTGATTTAATTACATTCAGTGGCATGACAATAGGCGCTTTGAAACATATTAGGTCTGTGAATGCTCTTAAACTTAAGAAGTAATGGATACAATTCTGCTACACAACCAGCACCCTATGGAGCCTTCAGAGGAAGAATAGCAAGTTACACGTGCACTTCGATATAATTATTGCCGCCGTGTTAAAAATGTACTCTCAAGGCAATTGCACACTGTGCCCTCGCAGGTGGACATTATAACGCTGGCCGAGCAAATAATACAGGCCACTCCGGAGAGGATCAAGCAGGAGAACTTCACACCCATGGACTCCCCCCTCCGAGAAAGGCAGGGAAACCACGACATCAACCAAACCATGGCCTGGCTCGCTGGCTACCTAGGGGACGTCGACCACCTGCCCAACCTATCCCAGCACAGGTGACAGCTGGCTTTAGTATGCAGCACAGGCGGAGGCTAGGATGGATTATGTAGCTTATTGAGCGAATATCTGCTCTCCTGTGGCATTGTTGCTCTTGTAAACTGTGCCTCCTCTTAAGCTTTAGACATTCATCTTCTTGGTTCTTTCGGTAAAGTCACGTAGAAGGGACATAATAAAATAATTCTCACGACGTTTCGGCTACAACGCAAGCAGCCGTCTTCAGGTGAAGAATGAAACACTGCCAAGCTTGGAGCGTATATATAAGCTCCTCCAACCCAGCTTATATAAAAAAATGCTAAGAATCTGAGTTTCTGAACCTTGGGCATTAACAATAAGCCATACAATTCTAAAAGTTCCTAACTGTTGCTCTCTGTGCCTGAGCATTTTTACAATACATGTTTTCTTTGTGTCACAATTTATGATTGAGCGTTAGAATTTATATTATTATTTGTGAAGGAATATGGAAAAAAGTCCACTTCCTTCTGCGTTTTTCCGTATTGCCTTTGATGACCGTGTTGACTAAGGTTGACTGCAACTCACACACTGTGAGTTGACACTGAACACACTTGGCACACACACAGCACACAGCCTGCATCGCATGTACTCTTAATTGCTCAGTGATGATTATTCAAACATTTCAATGTATGACTCCTATTTAATGCAAGTTTCCAATATTTGTTCTATTTTGAATTATATTTTATATTTTAGAGCAACAGCGAACTGGCAGTAACTGCCGAGTGTTGTGCTTTGCTTGCCAGAGAGCCGGCTTTTTTCATGATAGCTCTGTTCCTGTCTTCACCTAGACATTTATCTCAATTACCCAAGCATGCCACCTGGTCATGTCTCATCACTATGGGAAGTGGATCAACTTGATTCTGGCAGTTGATTTGCTTAATTTCATTGATGAAGTGTTGTGTATGTACCCCCTTTTTTTTTTTATTATTTTTTTTTAAGAATTATTCTGCCAACATAGATATTATCGTTTTTTTCTAATAGACGCGGCCACGTGGGAACGAACACGCCCCCACACTTCCACAGAGGCCCCCACACTTCCATAGATGCGCGCATACCTCAATTCAAAGGAAAGACGGCATGAAAGAGGGTAATCAAGGTCATAAACTCCCCGAATTTCACACAAGAGGAACAAGGGAGGGGGGAATTGCAGGCGGGGGGTTGCAGAACCAGGAGACACGGAGGAAGAGATAATTATATTCTTAACAAAGAAACAGCATCGACGACAAAAAGCACAGATGGGTCTTTGAACCATGTTAAATACACAAGTTACCAACTTAACCATAAAGATTAAGCAAACAGTATCCATCCTCACTCCAATTGAAAACCAGACGACAATCTGAACCAGAATCGCGACCCATCATTGTTAATAAATACTGACATTATTTACCTTTAAAGAATATCTACACGGCCGGGCCGAAGCATCAAAGAATAATTATGGCATCGATTTCGCTCCAAAACAAAATTCCTAGCCGGGATATCAGATCAAATAATCACAAGAAGTCAAATAATAAGTACGGAATTAAAGTAGAAGAGAAATCAAGGGCGGAGAAGGCTCTCAAAATTAACCAAACACAACACCCATGGGAAGCGAGCAACACGGCCGCCTTTGTCTTTCCGAGAGGATCACGACACACAGGCACCAAGCCAGGAAATGACACTCATAAAAGTTGGGGCAAGGGCTCAAAGGAAATTAACACACGCCTTCGAATAAATAAGCATACGCCGGGTGCTCCCACCGTGGAAACAACCGCCTTTGTCTTCCCACAACACGGACAGCAAAAATTGCACAAGCCAGGAAATGACATTTCCATGGGAGATCGGGTCACGATGAATCGTGAACACGGTTTCGGCATAACCAAGCAGCAAATAAGTCGCATTTCAACTTCCAAACCAAACCAACTTAAGCTGTGTGAGACAAAGGATGTGATCCCAGAGCAAGGGAGTGAATAATTAAGCTCGCTTAACGCGTAGGTTTTCGCGACAAATATTATTCAGTAACAAAACATGGATTCGAATGTTTTTTTTAACTCAACGCGAATCATCGGTCTGGCTAATGGATAACTTCTGAAGCAGCCGACACGAGGCCCCCACCCCCACCCCCTTTCTTCCAGAACGACACACACAGCTGTGTCTTCAAAGCTAATAAACACACGGACAAACACGCACGCGAAACACACGGACAAACACGCACGCGAAACACACGGACGGACACACACACGGACGCAGATGGTCCACCCCCACAGGAAGGTTTTATGACACAGCTTTTGAACAACTCGGGAAGCCGAGTGGAATTTTCCGATATAAACCGAAGGAAAATCCATACAACTCAGATCGTCAGGGGCTCTGGCCCCCATCACAGAGTTCTCCAGGGCGACAGCCATCTCTCCTCGTCGCCGCCAACGAAGTAGCTCCTGTCATCCAGAAGGACGAGGCTCGGGGAGTGGCGACGTGCGTTGCCTTGACGTGCCTCGCCGAGGTGTTCGCCTGCCGCACACGAGTGAGCGAGCCAGCTCCCTGGCCGTGTCACCACGCCGAGGTGCATCGCCTGCCGCACACGAGTGTACGAGCTCAGCTCTCTTGCCGTATCACCACGCCGAGGTGCATCGCCTGCCGCACACGAGTGTACGAGCCCAGCTCCCCTGCCGTGTCGCCACGCCGAGGTGCATCGCCTGACCACGCAAACGAGCGTGGCCGCGCCGTCAGTCATCGTACGGAGTCAGCCGAGAGAGGAGTCGGAAAGCGAGCCGCTCACCCTCTCACCGCAGCGCGACAGCCATGGGACCCTTCTCCGAAAGTCGTTCGTACCCACAACTTCCCTCACGTAGGAACACACGCGCTCGCGTCGACGCCCAACCCCCTTTGAGACTATCCATTTCGTCCCTACCATCATATCAACCCTACACAATTATCGAAAGACTGATTATCAACTACATGAACCATCAGCTGGCCACGAGGAATAGTGGCCCATCGAGTGATTAAGAGTCCGTCGGTGATAAGAGCGAGGTTGTTTAGCGTGCCTTTCCCTTGTTCCGCTCATCACATAGGCGATCAATAGACTCGTCGAGGCAAACTCAACCTCTCGGAATCCTCATTACGAATCGACCGAACACAGAGAGAATATCTTGTCAAACCAGTTTCCTTTGTCCCAGAGTCTCGCCGAAAAATTAAAACAGAGCCAGATTCACTCTCGCGCCCACACGCCCTCACCCACCATTGTATCAAACATTCCGTTAAGAGGATTTTTATACTTGCCGATGAATCTACTGACATATACTTTCGCCTTTGGGATACAATAAGTGCTTTTATTACCGCAAAATTAAGTGTGTCATGCTTGTTTTCAAACTCGACCAGTCGCCGATTGTGATCGATACATGGGCGAACTAATGAGATGCCTGGTAGGAAAAGTAGAGGTTACAATTGATAGAAGTGTTTTTAGTCATTCAATTCGTTAAATGCATAAGTGTTTATTCATTCATTTTAGTCAAATGCGTAAGAGTTTCGTTATTCATATTGCATAATTGCATAATTTCACAAATGCATAAGTGTTATTCATTCATTTTAGTCAAATGCATAAGAGTTTCATTATTCATATTGCATAATTGCAT
Organism: Lethenteron camtschaticum; assembly: GCA_018977245.1. Taxonomy (NCBI): domain Eukaryota; kingdom Metazoa; phylum Chordata; class Hyperoartia; order Petromyzontiformes; family Petromyzontidae; genus Lethenteron; species Lethenteron camtschaticum. The sequence continues at coordinate 133,877 of WFAB01001388.1, read as the reverse complement.
AATTTCACAAATGCATAAGTGTTTATTCATTCATTTTAGTCAAATGCATAAGAGTTTCGTTCATATTAGCTAATTGCATAATTTCGCAACTGCATAAGTTTTGTCGTTCATATTAGTTAATTGCATAATCTTGCCCATGAATTATTGACGCATGTTTGACCTGCATGATAGAATGTCACGTGTTTGTTAGAATAAAATTGTTAACACAGAAGCATATTGAGTGTTCTTTCCAAGTCCATGCAAAACTGTCCTATTCTTGACAACTGTATCCTGTGATGAGATCTGAACCTGGAGGATTAAAATAAATAAACACACTAAGATAATCGGTAAATGTTTAATCGACGATAATCGTGTTATCCTGATTGATAACTCTGGATAAACGAAACTAGGCAAATGATCATAACTGCACACATTAACATAAGCGCAAGCATCCGCATAAATTACTACGATTATCATAATTATGCATATAATTACACGCATTATCATAATTTATGCATATTAATACACACACTATCATAATTAATGCGATTTGCGCATTTTTCGGAAAATTATTAATTTTATTATTTTCATCAAAATTTCATAATACCAACACATACAACATAATGGGTGGCGTCGTCCGGGATCTCTCGCAGACAGTGTTTTGCATGGATGATGGAATGGATCACTTCGTGTTAACCAGAATATCTGGATCGAACATTGCATGGTAATTGTGAACGGGCGGAAAACTAAAAAACGCCCTCTAAGGTTAAAACCCAGAATAGCAGGTTAAAACAGAGACAGTGGAATTAAGATAATATCGTATCAAACCAATTGCATCCTGTGATAAATGGTGTTAGAGGTACGCACTCTGAATCGGAAAATAACAGAATAACTCGAGTCAAACTGACTACATTTTCTGATACAACTGTTTATATGCACTCTGAAAAGAAATGTCAAAGTAACTTCCGCCATACCTAAGATGCTAGGATTAAGAATAATTTTTGAATGGGTTACGGGATACGGGGAGCTCGTATTTAAACGTACCGACCAATCTGTTACAAAGCAGTACAGTCAGAGAGACATATGGGAAGGGAGCTGTATCGATAACACAAACACACCTCGGGGAAACTAATTGAGTGGATAAAATGTAACGAAGGCGAACACGATGCAAAAACTGCAGAGAAGGCAGGACAGGACTCATGCCTTCTCACACAGGCATACAGACAGGGATTGTGGAATGAGGGAAAATTTGGAAAGGAAACGGGAGAGAAATCAGTGCTCGCGACACCAGCGAAACTCACAGATGTTGATCCACAGAATAAATATGGAAGAAACATTAAATCACACTCTTGGGTACGTGGACAGAGTCCAGGGACTAATCGCACAAAAATTATGGATATCGAACAAAAAATCATTGACAAAGGGAAACCCTCACAATTCGAGAGAAGGGATGGAGAGATACATATGCAAACAAAAACATGTGAGACTGACAACTTCACAGATAGAGGGAGGAAAAATGTTAAAGTAAAGTCGACAGGACACGCTCCACTAAGGGCAGAGGCAAAAACTGAAGGGAAATGGCAACACGAGCGACACGGCACAGGGCGCGCACACAGAAAATGCACACCACTTAAACACAAGCGACACAGCACAGACCAAAGTGACAGATTGCCTGATGATAACTTGTTTGATGATGACGCTGTCGGCAATCAACTTTCGGAATACCTATTCACCAGTAAAACCTTAAATTGATGGACAAGGCTCTAGTCAGAATTCCCGATTTTGACCCCACAATAAGACTATGGATATCCACACACATATCGCAACCGTAGAAGAGGAGGCAATGATTAGAGGGCTGAGGAGACGGGATGAAAAAGCGAGTTTGTTGAAACGGACCTTACATAAAGAATCTATTCCATGGGTAAAGTCACTACCACACAAGGTTAGAAATGATTTTAAACAATTGAGCCTGGCAGTGATTCGGAAGTTTGGAGAATATTCGACACTCACTGAGGGGTTTTATGCTGTAAAATCGATGACCCAGGGCATGGACCAAGATCCACGTGACTACCTCGTCCAATTTAAAAGAGCGTATTACGCAGGCGATGTGAATCAATACCACGAAGGGGATAAAATGTTCAAAATTATGTTTTTTGAATCCTTGAGCCCAGAGATTACAGAAAGGGTGAGGATGGTTTTGAATCCAGAAACCGCATCCTTACGCCGCATAGAGAGCAAGGCGTACATGGCATGGTTATACAGAGCTAAGAATCATAATTCGGATCCAGAACACAGGGAGAGGGATGAGGAACCCAGCCTCTCAGAGAGGAATAAAAATCACCGAGCAGTCCCACAATGCAGGACGGAGCAGAAACGCACGCACACATGGCAAATAACCCAGAGAGAGGTTGGCACGAGAATGAGAGCGGCACAAAGCCGAACATTCAGGAGAATCGCAGGAGGGGAGGTTCAGAATAGAACCATACCAACACCCCATGCCACGACACACACAAGATCAAATTTACCCACAAAGACGGCGAGGTAACAATCCAGGAAAAATTTGGCACCCAAATGGAGAAATACTGGGCTAAAAATGTACGAGAATCGCAGGAGGGAGAGGTTCAGAGCAGAACCATATCAACACCCCATCCCACGACACACGCAAGGTTCAAATTACGCACAGAGATGGGAAGATAACCACCTAGCGGGAAGGTGTTACACAGACCGCGGAGGTATGGATGCGAACATTCAGGAGAATCGCAGGATGGGAGGTCAAACACAATCGATCCAATTCCGACCAATTCCTCCACCGGCTATACCAGGAGGGAATAGAGGAATAACACAGAATGCGGTCCAAATACGTGATGAACCATCCACAGTGATTGAGAGCGGGCAGCCCATACGCGCCACGCACGCTGAAGTTTTGTTAAACCCTGAGCTCATTTGGAAATACAGGGCGGGCAAAAACGTGGACAGTGCTCCCGTAAATGACGCGCGGATCGAATACAAGGACAGGGTTGCATTGAAGCGTGATCGGACAGTACAAAAACAGACAGCAGGGACACGCCCTGAGGAGCGCAGGCATGAGCCTTTGAATGGAAAATATCCAAGGGAAACCAAAAATTATGTGGATCGGAGTGCTAAAATGGAGACGAATGTCCATGACGTATCGGGAATGGTGTTGAAATCCAACACACTCGTAAAAACAAAGAGGACAGAATTAAATCGACACACTGACTCGGCAAATGTGCATGTAATCGCAGAGAGAGCGAATGCCACGAACCAAGTGTCAAAGTGGGTCGTGTGCGCGAATTCTGGTTACGTGCAGCACAATTTTTCACCACACACTCCCACGACGCGAGAGAGTGAGAGAGGAAACTACAAAAACGAACCCGAAAACCGTGATCAAATTATCAAAGTGATAAGTGGTAAACCAGGCAACATGAGGAAGTAACGCATAAATGCGTTCGAAACCGCTACCTAGCGTTTCCCAGGATTTAACAAAAACAAAAATGAATGTTCATCAGAGTTATGATGTATGAGAACCGATGTAACGCAATATCGATGTTAACGTGTTGTTATTTTCTTTGCTTAATTCAAATGTAACCAGGATTTAACAAAAACAAAAATGAATATTCGCCGGAGTTATGATGTATGAGAACCGATGTAACGCAATATCAATGTTAACGTGTTGTTATTTTCTTTGCTTATTTCAGATGTAACCAGGTTAAGATTGTAATACGTGCACGCGCGTCGTAAGAAATAACCGCCGAGAGTAAGGGCGGCTGATGGGATGCATGACATAAAAAGGGGCATTACTTTGTTTGAAAATTCGCCAGTGGCCAAATCGACCCCTGATAATTTTCAAACGGGCGGACTGTTGTGTATGTACCCCCTTTTTTTTTTATATTATTTATTTTTTAAGAATTATTCTGCCAACATAGATAATATCGTTTTTTTCTAATAGACGCGGCCACGTGGGAACGAACACGCCCCCACACTTCCACAGAGGCCCCCACACTTCCACAGATGCGCGCATACCTCAATTCAAAGGAAAGAGGCATGAAAGAGGGTAATCAAGGTCATAAACTCCCCGAATTTCACACAAGAGGAACAAGGGAGGGGGAATTGCAGGCGGGGGTTGCAGAACCAGGAGACACGGAGGAAGAGATAATTATATTCTTAACAAAGAAACAGCATCGACGACAAAAAGCACAGATGGGTCTTTGAACCATGTTAAATACACAAGTTACCAACTTAACCATAAAGATTAAGCAAACAGTATCCATCCTCACTCCAATTGAAAACCAGACGACAATCTGAACCAGAATCGCGACCCATCATTGTTAATAAATACTGACATTATTTACCTTTAAAGAATATCTACACGGCCGGGCCGAAGCATCAAAGAATAATTATGGCATCGATTTCGCTCCAAAACAAAATTCCTAGCCGGGATATCAGATCAAATAATCACAAGAAGTCAAATAATAAGTACGGAATTAAAGTAGAAGAGAAATCAAGGGCGGAGAAGGCTCTCAAAATTAACCAAACACAACACCATGGGAAGCGAGCAACACGGCCGCCTTTGTCTTTCCGAGAGGATCACGACACACAGGCACCAAGCCAGGAAATGACACTCATAAAAGTTGGGGCAAGGGCTCAAAGGAAATTAACACACGCCTTCGAATAAATAAGCATACGCCGGGTGCTCCCACCGTGGAAACAACCGCCTTTGTCTTCCCACAACACGGACAGCAAAAATTGCACAAGCCAGGAAATGACATTTCCATGGGAGATCGGGTCACGATGAATCGTGAACACGGTTTCGGCATAACCAAGCAGCAAATAAGTCGCATTTCAACTTCCAAACCAAACCAACTTAAGCTGTGTGAGACAAAGGATGTGATCCCAGAGCAAGGGAGTGAATAATTAAGCTCGCTTAACGCGTAGGTTTTCGCGACAAATATTATTCAGTAACAAAACATGGATTCGAATGTTTTTTTTAACTCAACGCGAATCATCGGTCTGGCTAATGGATAACTTCTGAAGCAGCCGACACGAGGCCCCACCCCCACCCCCTTTCTTCCAGAACGACACACACAGCTGTGTCTTCAAAGCTAATAAACACACGGACAAACACGCACGCGAAACACACGGACAAACACGCACGCGAAACACACGGACGGACACACACATGGACGCAGATGGTCCACCCCCACAGGAAGGTTTTATGACACAGCTTTTGAACAACTCGGGAAGCCGAGTGGAATTTTCCGATATAAACCGAAGGAAAATCCATACAACTCAGATCGTCAGGGGCTCTGGCCCCCATCACAGAGTTCTCCAGGGCGACAGCCATCTCTTCTCGTCGCCGCCAACGAAGTAGCTCCTGTCATCCAGAAGGACGAGGCTCGGGGAGTGGCGACGTGCGTTGCCTTGACGTGCCTCGCCGAGGTGTTCGCCTGCCGCACACGAGTGAGCGAGCCAGCTCCCTGGCCGTGTCACCACGCCGAGGTGCATCGCCTGCCGCACACGAGTGTACGAGCTCAGCTCTCTTGCCGTATCACCACGCCGAGGTGCATCGCCTGCCGCACACGAGTGTACGAGCCCAGCTCCCCTGCCGTGTCGCCACGCCGAGGTGCATCGCCTGACCACGCAAACGAGCGTGGCCGCGCCGTCAGTCATCGTACGGGGTCAGCCGAGAGAGGAGTCGGAAAGCGAGCCGCTCACCCTCTCACCGCAGCGCGACAGCCAGGGGACCCTTCTCCGAAAGTCGTTCGTACCCACAACTTCCCTCACGTAGGAACACACGCGCTCGCGTCGACGCCCAACCCCCTTTGAGACTATTCATTTCGTCCCTACCATCATATCAACCCTACACAATTATCGAAAGACTGATTATCAACTACATGAACCATCAGCTGGCCACGAGGAATAGTGGCCCATCGAGTGATTAAGAGTCCGTCGGTGATAAGAGCGAGGTTGTTTAGCGTGCCTTTCCCTTGTTCCGCTCATCACATAGGCGATCAATAGACTCGTTGAGGCAAACTCAAACTCTCGGAATCCTCATTACGAATCGACCGAACACAGAGAGAGAATATCTTGTCAAACCAGTTTCCTTTGTCCCAGAGTCTCGCCGAAGAATTAATTACAACAGAGCCAGATTCGCTCTCGCGCCCACACGCCCTCACCCACCATTGTATCAAACATTCCGTTAAAAAGGATTTTAGACTTGCCGATGAATCTATTGACATATACTTTCGCCTCTGGGATACAATAAGTGCTTTTTATTACCGCCATATGAAGTGTGTCATGCTTGTTTTCAAACTCGACCAGTCGCCGATTGTGATCAATACATGGGCGAACTAATGATGCCTGGTGGAAAAGTAGAGGTTACAATTGATAGAAGTGTTTTTAGTCATTCGGTTCGTTAAATGCATAAGTGTTTATTCATTCATTTTAGTCAAATGCATAATCTCGTAATTGCATAAGAGTTTTGGTTATTCATATTAGTTAATGCATAATATCGCAAATGCATAAGAATTTTTAGTTATTCAATTTAGCTAAATGCATAAGTGTTTATTCATTCATTTTAGTCAAATGCATAAGAGTTTTCGTTATTCATATTGCATAATTGCATAATGTCACAACTGCATAAGTTTTTGTCGTTCATATTAGTTAATTGCATAATCTTGACCATTAATTATTGACGCATGTTTGACCTGCATGATAGAATGTCACGTGCTTGTTAAAATAAAATTGTAATCCAGAAGCATATCGAGTGTTCCTTCCAAGTCCATGCAAAACTGTCTTATTCTTGACAACTGTATCCTGTGATGAGATATGAAAATGGAGACCTAAAATATTATAACACACACTAGGATAATCGGTAAATGAATCTATGATAATCGTGTTATCCTGATTGATAACTCTGGATAAACGAAACTAAGCAAATTATCATAACTGCACACATTAACATAATCGCAAGCCTCCGCATAAATTACTACGATTATCTCCGTGATTATCATTATTTATGCATATAATTACACGCATTATCATAATTTACGCATATTAATACACACACTATCATAATTAATGCGATTTGCGCATTTTTCGGAAAATTATTAATTTTATTATTTTCATCAAAATTTCATAATCCCAACACATACAACAGAAGACTGTGAAATATTTCAGAGATTAAATTTAAAAGGAATTGTAGTCCCTCCGACATAATAGTTTTGGTGCCTTAATTTTTCAGGAACTAGCCAGGTGGCTCAGCACCTCGCAATCGGAAAGGTTGCGAGTTCAAATCCGGGTTGGTGCATTGACTCAACCCATCAATGCCCCCGGAGTTCATAAAAGTCTTACCACTTTGTGGTGAAGTCAACAGTGGTTGTCCTCTGGAGATACTTGCACCCTGCTGTGGAATTTATAATTTCCTGGTTCATGGGTTGTAAACGAGAGGTGAGCGCCACCGTAATGCTAATTTTTCTTGCCTAAGCAGTGTGCAGTACCAGCCTCAATGTACCCCAATCGATGCCATCTATGATACCCTGCCCATGGTGATCTGCTGCTATACCAGCGGAGCACAAACCTTGTGCAGCAATACGGTCAGCACAGTTTCACCAGTGTCTCCGGCCCCAAGACCTGGACCCGGTTACCCAGCGGCAGATGTCCGGGATCCATGCTTGAGTTCTGAACTAGTTTTGTAACAGACTTACAATGGCGTTATTGCAAAGAGCTTTCCTGTGCTCTGATCAAAAGGGTGTGCAATAACAAATGTTCAGAATCGCTTACTTACAGTTGAGAAATTTAATTTCCGATTTGATTGTATTTCTCCCCTAGTGTAAAACAAGAGCACATTGTCATTTTTGTGCAGATCCCTGTACAATGAACCACTGACGCCCGCCTCCAACACCAGCCAGAGCCCCGTGAGTCCCCGCTCAACGAGATCGCCTTCGAGTGCGTGGAGACCCCCACCGCGGCCGACTGGTCGGCCTTCCTCAATGCCTCCACCAACGGCAAGATGGAGAACGAGTTCTCTCAGCTGACGCTCTCTGACCACGAGCAGCGGGAGCTCTACGAGGCGGCCAAGATCATCCAGACGGCCTTCCGCAAGTAGAAGGTGTTTGAGAGGATTTTCCGTTGCCCTCCGTGGACACAGCTGCTGCCCCCGCTGTGCTAACACTGACGCTATTGCCGTTGTTGCCATGGTAAGAGAGCGCAAGAGCCAGACGCGGTTCTGATCCTGACCGGAGGTCAACCCAGATCATTTATATCTTGTGCCTCTCTCTCTTATGTTTACGACGAAATGTTTACGGACGTGAACGTTTTCCACACGCAAATGAAAAGTGCATCGTACTGACGCGCGACTGGTATAGCTATCGCAAGGGATTTTTTTAATGTGTTTTGACACTCATAATGGACACAGTTGTAATAAGTGTGTATAAAACTATATATAACAAAAATACTATTTTACAACGCTTTGTAAATCCACTGCTGGATAGCAGCCTTCCCGCACCATGTCAGTGGTGGGGGTTGTTATTATTACTAGTTACCTCACTGCAGTGAAGGTTATTGAAGGGGGGAGCATCGAAGTGGGAGCATAGAAGTACAGAACAGCAATGGATTTTGCAGCACTGCTCTCTGCTGCCCAACAATTATCCCTGCAGTAGTCTATAGCGGTGATTGCCTATCATATCCAGGTTCAAACCTTCCTAGCTTCTGGTGAATTGGTTATTGGCTTTATCCTTTGGGAGTTGGCAAAGTGCGTATCACATCCTGGTAAGACAACAGTGGTCATCCTATTTTGAGTCTGACGTCTAACCATGAAAATGTAGAATTCCCACCGCTACCTTGGCCTCCTAATGAGGACACTTAAGTTGTATTTTACATCAACTAATACCATAATTACCTAAATAACCACGATTATATTCACATATATATTCGTATTAATTGTGTTGTCTTTTATACCCGTGTAATTATAAGTAAGTCCCAATACTTAAACTGCTTTTGTGCCCTTACCTGTTTGGGTGATACTTTGGTGGGGCACCTCAATCATAGTTGGAAGGTTGTACACGGTGGTTGTAAATGTTAGTGGTTGCACTATATTATATTGTACTATACAGCTGCTGTACTATGGGGCCGTCCATAAATGACGTCACGCACCTAGGGGGGGGGGAGGTCAGACCATTTGTGTACCGAAACCCGGCGATCATATAGATGCTCATTCGCCCATTGACTCGCCCCGGAATTTTCCTGCGCGGCCACCCGCGCCTAGACCAACTTCCGAATGTTAAATTGAACGTGGTCGGACAGTTTTGAGCGTGACGCAGCAGCCTTGACTTGCAATTGCACCTCCATGCGGGGATCAACATCCCTGCCATACATCAAGTAGAAGGGCGAATAACCCGTGGCCGCATGAGGTGCCAAATGATATGCGGCCAGAACTCCAGGTATACGCAGGTCCCAATCCAACTGTGCCTCATCCACCTGATGGCACAACATAAAAGTAATAGTACGGTGCAGACGCTCGACCATACCATCGGTCTGCGGGTGGTAGGGGGAAGTTCGCACCTTCTGCGTACCCAGAAGGTCACAGACCTCCCGCAGAAGGTTAGATGAGAAGTTTTTTCCCTGTTCGGTCAGCAGCCGTTCCGGGGCGCCCTTATCCAGGACATAGCCCTGGAGAAACGCCTCTGCAATGGCTGCCGCCGACTGGTTGGGGAGGGGCCAGGCCATAGGCCAGCGGTGAAATACTCAACCCCAACCAGTAGGTACTTATTACCCCGAGCGGTGACAGGAAAAGGACCCAGAATGTCAAGTGCCACCAACTCGTTGACCCGGGACACCCGAATTGACTGAAGGGGCGGGCAGGCCGCCCTAGCCGGGTGTTTCGTCGCGCACACTGCGTGCAACTGTTTAACAGGTCGGTGACATCGCGCGCCATTCCAGGCCAAAAAAATTCCAATTGCAGTGTGGCGAGCGTTTTGTGAATACCCAAATGCAGGATGCGTTCGTGCGCCGCCCACACGGCCCTGCCCCGCAGAGCGGTGGGGACGACGATTTTATAACGACACGAGCTGGCGTCCCATGACATGAGGAGACCATCACGCAAAACGACAGCTCCAATACCCTCCTGGCAATTGCGAGCACGTTCGGCACGACGGCGTAACCTAAGGAGGGAAGCGTCCTCCATCTGAAACCGTCCCCATTCCTCCAGGGGCAGGTCGAGCAGCGAGTCGCGAGCAACCAACTCATGCGAGTCGACAATAGGGACAGGCTCCCCGTCGACCACCCCTGCCGCCGCCGCAATGGAAGAAGCAGGTGTAGCCACCGTGGCCGACTTGCACCTCCCAGAGCCCATAAAGCACGCACAACCGTCTCCCAGAGGAAGGCGTGATAAGCCATGAGCGTTCAAATGTCGCGTGCCCTTCCGGTATGTTACCGTGAACGCGTAGTCCTGTAGGACCTCGAGCCATCGTGACAACTGGCCGGATGGCCGGTCTATTTTTAGCACATACTGCATTGCCGCATGATCAGAATGAACCGTAAAATCCTGCCATACAGGTACGGACGATACTATTGTATAAACACGACAATAGCGAGCAGTTCACGGCGAGTAACGCAATAACGTTGTTCCGCCGGAGACAGCACCCTACTGCCGTAGCAACGACGCGTTCGACCCCGTCCACGACCTGCGAGAGCACTGCGCCAATGCCGGTATTACTGGGTCAGTGTCCTGGATGAAGGGCAATGTGAAATCAGGGTAGCACAAGGGAGGGGCACCGACGAGGGCATCGCGAAGCACCTTAAATGCCCCGTCCTCTGCATCCCCCCAGTGGAACTTGGCCCCCTTAGCCGTTAAAGCATGAAGAGGTTTCGCTATTGTCTCAAACCCCTCAACAATACGACGCGAAGCCTATAAAGCTGCGACTTCCCCTACAGACGTGGGCGTCGGCCACGTCCTTACACAATCAGTTTTGCGGGGTCGGTGGCTATGCCCGTACGACTGACGACGTGCCCAAGGTACCGCACCGATTCCCGCAATAGAAAACACTTCTGGGGCTTGAATTTAAGGTTAGCGGTCCGCATCCTGACAAACACAGCCCTCAATCTCTCCAAATGTTCCTCAAACGTGCGACTGAGAATAATCACGTCGTCCAAATAGATGAGACATGAGTCCACTGCAGCCCAGCAAGGACCAGCTCCATTAATCTCTGGAATGTCGCCGGAGCTGAATGCAACCCCATGGGTAACCGATTAAATTGATAAAGGCCCTGTGGCGTGTGGAACGCGGTCTTCGATTTAGATGCCTCATCCAAGGGCAGTTGCCAAAATCCGGATAAAAGGTCCAAGGTGGAAAAATACCGCGCCCCCGTTAAGGCATCCAGTGATTCGTCCATGAGCGGGAGCGGATACGCGTCCGCCAGCCAAACTTTGTTAAGTTTTCGAAAATCACACAAAATCGCAAACTGCCATCATGTTTCTTTACGAGCACAATCGGTGCACCCCATGGGCTGTTGGAAGGAGCCACAATGTCCGTGGCCAGCATGTCATTCACCGCCAACCGGACATGTTCTTTCTCTGCCGGGCTTAACCGAAACGGATTCTGCCGAATGGGAGCGGAATCGCCCGTGTCAATGTGGTGGTTCAATAGATTAGTGCACCCGACATCAAATTTGTGCTTACTAAAACATCGGGGAATTCACGGAGTAACATATGCAATCTCAATCGCTGGGACTCGGAAAGTTTAACACGTAGGCTTTCGCGACCAATATTATTCATAATCAACGTTTTTGGGTTTAGATCGCGTTATTTATAAATGTGTCGTAACCCTCCACCACCCGACGCGGCCAATCAGTAAAAAAATGTCACGTTGACAAAAGACAAATAGTTCACTGCTTTAGCCCACCGGTGTGTTGAAGCGTGAAACCACAGCATTTACAATTTGAGTACGACGTCTCGCTGGTAATTGCATCCAGCATCATCTGGCAATTCGCCAGAATGGTGAGGCTCTGCTGTGTCTCCCGTTCTTATATAGAGCAGCAGCAGGGTGACGTCATCATTAACTCATCAGGTGCAAAGATTCGAGGGGGGAGTTATTGTAATTATATACTAGATTAGTAATCAGGCTATTGTTACGATGCGACTTGTAGATTAGTAATCATTTGGAATGTGTTTTATTGTGATTATGCTACATTAGTAATAAGTTAGTGTTTGTTACCCTTATAAGGAATTGTAATGTATCTTATTTAATAATACGCTTCCAGGCCGCACTAAGCCTGTAGCTGTCTGAGCGATTAAAGTTATTTCTGTTTCTCTCAATTTCAATCGATTCTCTAATAGATTTTCAGCCCTGAACAGAGAGAATCCATCCAACCATCATCGGTGTCAGACTGCGCCTCGGACCTAGGCGTATCATCCACATGAGCCACGATGGAGTCAGTGTGGAGTAGCAACGATGCATGGGCAATCACAGCGCCCTGGTGCACGACCTTTGTCCGCAACCCGGCATTCACCACATGAATGAAGGGTTGTCCCTCAGCAGGCACAAGCGTTTGTGCTCCCACCAGCTCCAACCCCCGTACGGCCGTGTTGGAAGGAGCCAGCAAAATACCCGACATTGTGTCCGACCCGAGTGGTTTCCGTAACTGAAGCGGAATTATTGGTCAAATAACGGCACAAATTTGTATTGGCGATATTAAATTAACGGGTCCCATTTTGGTTTCTGAGACCCTTGCTGTTCCCTGTTTGCTGGGCATAGACTTCCTCGGCAAAATGCCCATTAAAATTTTGATCGACAAAGGCTGCATTGAGCTCCCTTCGGGCCGCCGGATGTCGTTCCTGCCTTCGCCCACCGGGCTACGCACGGCTTGCGCGACTGTTCCGCCTTTGGCCCGACCGGTTCGGACCGGTACCTACCCCTCCGCCTGGTTGTGGCGCATGTGTGTCAAACCTGACCACCACACATGCAAGAAACGTAGCAGTACAGCTCACGTAAAAGTATGTTTATTATCTCATTAAAATATAGATCATTTATCTCGGGGGCTTCCACTAAAACATTTGAACTATCTTAACACATTTACTTGTGAAAACTTTCCATAAAACACCAATTCCAGTTGTTTGTATGTTACCTCCACTTACCTTATAAGCTACTTTCTAGTTCGAACCTCTTTTCAACTGCGGTTATAGATAGGGTAATCTTTTTATTTTAATAAGTAGGAATTCATAACAATAAAAATACATGCAGATGTTATCCATAAACAGAAAAAAACTCATATCGTTGGGTTTGGAGCGTACTGTGCTAACCATTGCGGCCTTAATTTTACTCTAAAGACCTCATTGAGACCAGGAGTCGTGTCAAGGGAGACCTTGGCGTTTACGTACGTGGAGAAGCACATTTGAATGTGTAAATTAAACAATGCAGTAACACTATTTGAAAAAAATGTTGCAACACGATTAAGGATGCGTGTTTCACAGTAAAATGTTAAGACAATTAAAACATTACTTATTAAACAACAAAAACACAGTGTTGTGTAACTTAGTTTCAATTCCAGATTTAATGTCATTGTCGTTTATGAAAAACAACCGTGAATATGCTCGGAATGTGACCTTGAATCACCATGAGATACGGGTTGATTGAGCGAAGTTTTCTCTTGTTGCCTTGAGCCATTCTTAATCCGCTGCTTCACAGTGACTCATATTGGCAATTTGACACTTGCTACGTGGAAAGTACAACTTAGCTTGAAGTCCAATCTAATGGTTTACCAGATGTCCACTTAAGCGGTTAATAATTTCACATGCAATTGAGCGGCAAGAGTTTGTATCGAAACTGAACTAAAAAATGTTTTATTTTACCAGGTATGGCCTACTGCGCTCTAATGTTCTTTTTCAGAAGCTACCTAGCCACAATTGATAGCTCAACGAAGTGGCTTTTCACGTGGAAATTTATAGCAGCCAAATAATCTAACGTGTGATGTTGATTCGAAATGTGGAGGGAAAAACCAGAGACCCGGAGAAAAATCCACGTGACCACAGGGAGCACATGCAACTCCAAATATATGGGCGTCGGGGTTGGGATAAAACCTCCTGTATACCAGGCGAGGTAGTTAATATATTGCCGCTGTGGTCTCTTTCAATCATTGCATCGTATAGCAAAGAGTCACCAGATGTATTTTCTTTTTTTATCTCTGGATTTAAAAAAGAAAAATTCAACATAGGAAGAAGTCACAGAAACTCCACGGACAAAAGTCCCAGGGTCATTACTCCTGGGTTTAGGGGAAGGTGAAAATTGGGGCTCACTGCCCCACCCAAGTTGGGGACCACGAGCGAGAGCACAGATTATTTATTTTATATGGGGAGGAAAGGATGAGGAGAGAAGAACAAAACTAAAGGGAGTAGAAGGGGAACAAAATTGCAAAGGAAGTTTATCTTCGACACACGAAGTAAACTAATTGCCAGATAAAGTCCCGCAGAGCAGTGATTAACTCCTGTTCATCCCCCAGGGGTGGCCTAATCTCCTGGACATGGATTTTTTTTCATTGACCAATTCAGTGTGAGATTTCAGGTCTTAGCGCAATCTGTGGGAGTTCTGAGGCCAGGTGTTTTTTTGAGAGACCTCGAGAATAATGAGTTGCACAGTAATATTGTGTAACAAAACGTACGTTTAAATCATTGCTTTAAAGACGTAACTTACTTGAAGCCACATCTACATTAAATGTAAACTACCTTTGTAAATACACTGATTATTTTCTTGTTGGAGTGCAATGGTCTTCCCTGATTTTCCAACGCAGCGTATTTCAAGTCCTCATTTGTATTTAAAATTACAGATTGGCCTAAGTTCAACGGAAGCACTTATGCTGGCTCCTTGTCTGTGTGTTACCTCTTATATAATCAGTCTGTAATTGAAGGCAAAAGATATCAACTTCAAGGAAAATATAAAGAGCATCTGGCAGCAGTTTTTTTACTTCCCTTTCTCTGTATCCTTGTATGCAAATTCAAGTTTCGCAATGTATATTATCTTTCGAATAGCAAGCAACGTTGTGTAAAGATCCTCTGACGGCTACAATAAGGGATTGAATTAAACATCCTTTGACACTTTTCACATCAAAATACCACATCAATCAGTGAAGGTTGAAGAATGACGTTGGTCCCTTTTGCAGGGACGGCGTCTAAAGGAGCAACAGGACATGGCTGCAGCTGTTATCCAGCGATGCTACAGGAAGTATAAACAGGTAAAACCCATTCCGTTCGGCCACTGTGCGACAACATCTTTGTGGGTATAAGGCACACATTGAGAGCTTGTCTGTCCATTGAACAGAATTGCAGCTGTCATTCCATCAGCTAGAACGTGGGAGGTGTAGGTTAAAGTTTAAGTGTAAATATACAAAAAACTTGGGGTTGTTCAGCACAACCATTTATGGCCTTCGGCCAGGAAAGTCACGGAAAAATTGCACACGAACGACGCATTCACGCAAGCACCCGATGCTCCGTTTTGAAGTTTTAAATGTATTTCTCATTAAAAGCTTATATCATTTTACATCTGGAAGACTTCATTGAAAACGACATTTTACGTGAATTTTCTCTCGCGTTAAGTAGATGGCCTTGCGGGGGTTCGGTTCGGTCGAGATAAGGCGACATAGAGCTGGCTGTATGAGAAGACCGCCGTCTGCAGATCGATTCCAACGTAATCGAACGTCAGTCCCTGCGCCTCCGTCGTTCATGCAGTGGGCGCGTAGGTTTGCAGCGCCCCCTGTATGAAAACGACGGAAAGTGCAGCATTCAGCACAGATAGATAAAGTTGTGCGCTTATATAAGAGTATTGTTTGGATATTTTAGCATTATCCAAATGTGCCTTTTCTTTTACCGTAACATTCCATTGTGTGCTTTCACACGCTTTGCAGTCTAAAATGTTGACCCGCGTGTGCGTGTACACTACATATTGCACCGTTCCTGTCTTAGAGTGAAAATATCCCTTAAATGGCACTGATTTAAAGATAAAAAAACTAAGAGACTTTCGTTGTTTGTATGCAATTGACCATTCTATCTTAGAAATAAGCACCACTGAATTACGTGAGAGAAAATGTGAATTAGCTCGATAACAAAATGCAGGCGCTGTATAGAAAATGTATATATGCTTTTAAATATTATAAATAACAATATTAAATAACATTGCCTCTAACATTGCTATGAAATCTCACTTCACAAAAATGCATCGCCTTCTTGAATATGACTCACAATGTATGCAAATGTCACTGTATGTTAACATCGATTGTATGCATAGGACACTCATACAGTTTTCGTGGTATTTTCACACGCATATGCAAAATATGACTGACAAGCATCTGTGTTCATATGGTTAGTTTCACTGTGACAGAATTACAGCACGGGAGACAGAACCTATAAAAAAACGAAACGTTGTAGCATAAGCATCTTCAATAATAGATCTTTTTTGGGTGAGATTGTGTAAATATAAATGTGTCGTTAAACCCGCCAACACCCGACGCAACCAATGAGTAAGGTTTGTCACGTAAACGAATATTTACAATCTGAGTGCGACGTTTCGCCAATAATTACAACTACCATCATCAGGCAGATAAGCATCTTCTTGTGTTTTATGGAAAGCGAATTTACTGACACGGCATGTTCATCCGATACGTGACAGAGCCCATTGTATTGCCAGGTCCAACGAGCCTGCACTTGTTCTTGTAATTTTGATAGCATGAAATAACGCATAAACATTTTATTTCATACATCGAACAGTCGATTAGCTCATACATTTATTGCATTTAAGAGCATAACCGTCGCTAACCCTTCGAATAATCCAAATTTAATGTACGTTTTTGCCCATTAGTGACAAACTGATGATATTTACTAACCACTATCATTTATTTGTTGTGGCTGTGTACTAATTTTGTGGATTATGCATTTCACAAACACATCAATGCTGACACGAAAGCAGACATACGACCACATGTAATATTTACATGCGTTTGGATTTTGAGTTATATTTAGGGCTGTAACAAGAGGGCCAATCCGTACAACTTAAATGGAACCCCTGCCCATACAAGGGCGATTATTTCGCAAACACAGACATGGCACACGTCACATATAATAATAACAACCAGGATCTGGTCGATGCCAGCTCTGCAAAGCTGATTTAATCCAAAGATGACATTTAAATGCTTGTGTTGGTATGTTATGTTTTAAAGTTTTCAGGTGTTTTTAATTATATTTTTGCCCCGGTCAACGCCGGATATTTTCCATTCGTAGCAGTTTATATCAACTCTATAACCAACTTATATTAAACGGGAATAAGCCGATTCTAAATTAATCTACAACTTTCGATTCCTTTGCGCGATTCTGAGAATCGATTCTTGGCGGTCGGGTTTCAAATTTTAATTACACAGTTGTATTTTCATTGGTATGTTATGTTTTAAAGTTTTCAGAATATTTTAAATGTATTTTTCCCCCGGGCAACGCTGGGTATATCGAGTTTATAGCACAAAGTCTTCGCCTGACAAGTGTGGGTGTCGAGGCCTAGTACCGTGCAGAGCCTCCGGCCTCGCCTAGATTGCCCACCTGGCCGAGGCTGGGTACTGGGGCCGTTCCCCCCCCCCCCACTAGAATAATACTGTCTAATCGCTATAATTTTATTATCTACCGACCCTATAATAGTAATTGCACACATTGGGGTGGGGGGGAGTGAAGAGGACGTGAAACTTTGATGAATTTACCTCAGCGTCGCGTGTTAATGCATGTGCATATTTTTAACGGGAATTAAAAATGGCGTCCACCCCGCAGCGACTGCGTTGCTGCCCGTTGCCAGGGGCAACCGCCCTGGTCGGCGTCTCGCGCATGCGCAACGGCGTGCGCTGTCACGTGCCGGCCGGCAAAAGTAAATAAATAAATAAAGAGAAATCGCACTAAATCGATAATCGGACCACTTTAAAGGCGACGGACGAAAAAACAGAAATGCCTATTCCCACCGCGGGGCACAGGACGTGCCTCCGGCAAATTTTTCGTCCTAAACCCCACGGCCCGAGCGCCAAATCCCTCGCAAGCGAGCGTACACAGACAGACAGACAGACGGACAGACGGACAGACAGACAGACAAAAAGTGACGTTTATAGGTAAGATTGTTGTCAAAGACAACTAGTTGAATGGTGCTCCTGTCCTACAGGTGTTCATGCACACGTCTAACTATATTTTAGCACTTACATCAAATCTAGTTTCCATAGGTGCTCACCGGCACGCTCCGCTCAGGTATAATAGCGGAGCATGTTGGTGACCACCATGTGCTTCTGCGGCCGTCTGGAACGCTCTTCCTTCCTATGTTAGGAAGATTGACAAACTAATTTCTTTAGAACTGCTTTTTTTGTTAGTTTGTTGTCCTTTGCCCGCATCTCCAATTGGCACGGTTGACTATGTATGGTGCAAAAGAAGTTCAACATTCATACATACATATAAGCAAACCCTTCACCACAATTAGCGTGGCTTGGTGAAGGCGAGCAGTATAGACGTGGGGGCATAGTACAGTACAACACGGATTTTTTTTCTGCGCTGCCCTCTGCTGACCACCGCGTAGACATTCTGCACGCATGTACCCCACACAAAATGGGAGATTTTATTCCCGCATGCTTGCCAATGTCCACGATGCCCTTCGCAAGACGAGCGTCTGTCGGAATGGGCACGATGTGAAAGTCGTTTGCGTGACGCCGCCGTGTCTTTCCGCGCAGATGTGGGCGTGCGCCTTGGGCCACGTCGATGCGGCGGTGGTGCTGTACCAATGGAACAGCCGGGCCCTCTCCATCCTGGACTCGCTGGGCCGCCTGCCCCTGAGCGTGGCTCACGCACGCGGACACGTCCGTCTGGCCGCGTGTCTCGACGAGCTGCAGAGGCAGCAGGGGGTGGACGCCAGGTAAGGGCCAAGCACGGGGGGCTTTAGCGTAACCCGTGCGCTACAGGAAAAGGCTAAGGGGCGGCCCTGCAAATACTCACTCGCAGCACTGCAGGCGGAAGGGCCTCCACTGGAGGCAAGACCCTTAGTGCCCCTCTGGAGGGGATTTGGCCTACTCTTCCATGCTAGTCAGAGGTTAGACTATCCCCCTTTAGCCCACCACACGTGACCTGCCGATCGACTGGCTGTGGTGTTACCCGCTTCAACTGCTGGGTGGGCATAGGTGGGGGGGATAATTTATGAGAGTGATCCAAAAACATTTGGATTGCAAGTCCTGTGTGCTAACCATCACACCACAGCAGAAACGCATACACAACAGCAAAACGTGGGAGTGCACAGCTTAGATGTGTGTAGAGTACAATAGTCAAGCATATGCTGATATTTGTAAATGTGCACTGCAGCCATATAACAATTTTTTTTTATTTTACCAGGTAAGTCCCCACTGAACTATTTAGCTCTTTTTCCAGAAATACCTGGCCACAAATGATAGCTCAACAAAGTGGCTTATCAAGTGGGAATTTATAGCAGCCAAATACTCTAAACGCGTGTTTCTAAATATGAAGGGAAAAGACCGGTGGACCCGGAGAAAAATCCATGCCATGATGGGGAGAAAGAACATGCAAACTCCAAATATACAGGCGAACCCACGACCTCCTGCCACCGTGGCACCCCTGCGAGAGCCAAGATTAATGACTTTTACCAGTGCTACCGAGGAGACCCTCAAGATTTTATACCAGTGTGAACATTTAAATTACTTTGAATGATGCCAATGAAGCTTGAATGCAAACTAGCACTCTTCATGTTCCCGAGAGTCTGCTGGGATTCCGAGAAATTATAAAGGACTACCATCTGGCTTGGAGCCCAGTATGTAAATAATGAGTGGGGAGAACAGGATATACCAGTCATAACTTGACGAACAAATTTGTTTCGTGGGATGGGCTCTGGCACATAAGTTGGCACAGTCACCTCACCACAAGCCTTGTGGCTTTCATGCTATCAAATAATAAACGTGAGATGGCTTTCCCTGTGGTGTACATTTTTCTCACGCATTTGTCCTTTCAAACCATGAACCACACGCAGCGTTGTTTGCCTGCTCTAGTGTGTGATGGCAATAGGTTCAGGAGGCCAAATGCCAATGTCGAGGTCTGCTCCATCCTAACGATAAGGAATCAGGAAAAAGACTTTAACTTTTCCCGCGTCCTTTGACGGAGCGTAGACTACAGCAGTTTACTTATATAGTGCGTAGTTTAAGGTCACACTCATTTCACACGAAGTGCTTGCCACGAATCAACAAAAATACCTTGCTGATCTAATCAGGGAACATAAACCAGCATCCTTGCAGGAGTGACTTTTCGCTGGCCATCGAATAAAGATAGTCACTGCATTGCACACTTTCAGATGTGCTTCTGCAGCCATCTGAAACGCTCTTTGTTCCGATATAGAAAGCCACTGGGGCTATGCACTTTTAAACGTAGATTGAAAACTAATTTCTCTAGAACTGCTTTTTGTGTACTCATACTCTTAGGTTTGCTTTTTGTGTGTTTAGTTTGTTCTTCCCCCGCACCTCCGATTAGCATGGCTGGCGACATATGTTGCGAAAAACGTTCAACGTACGTACATACATATGTAGTGAATCACTTCGGAGACACTAGTTAGGAGGCAACAACGTTTATTCTAGACTATATAACACCGTTAAACACGGGGACTACAATATGCCTATCCTTACACACCGTTACACACGGATAACTATAAACGGGTCAGAGCAGCCAACGTGCTGTCTGACCCACGACGTTGGGAACGGAGACAGGAAGACGAAGGCATAGCACCTGCAGAGAGCCCGATCAAAGATCAAAGATCGGGGCTCTCTGCAGGTGCTATGCCTTCGTTGAAGATCGGGGCTTCCCTTTTATCTCTCTCGGCGCGGCCTAGCTCTGCCCTCGGTGCGCCCCCTTCGGGAACATTCCCGAAGGTTCCAGGCTACCTTGCACGTGCCACCTGCCGGCTCCGCCCTTAACCACGCCCCCTTCAGGAACTCTCTCCATAGATTCCCGACTACACTTCCCGTGTCCCCTCGGTCACCTTTGTCCCCACATTCCTCACCCCGGCCCATCGCGTGCTTCACCCGAGGCTGGGGTGACTCGTCCTCATGTGCCCCCTTCTGCCAGCAGCCCGCACCACGCTCCCTAGTGACGTGGCATTCACTCGCTGTGGTGGCGGAGTGCCTGCTATCCCCTACTCTGTTGGTAGGACTCATCAGCCTCTCTCGGCTAGCACCCAGTGCCACGCACCCTAGCGACCCACTGTGTGGTACTGCATGGTGTGCTCGCCTCTACTCCCATATTTCCTCATTCTACTGTAATTAGAACTACGCGCTGTAGTGATCCATTCTATATAACTACACATACATAGTTTGAGTTGCATGGCCACAATCGCACTGCATTTATTGGCTTGTGTTTAATGTCTACATTGATGGAGGAGATTGAAACCATATGCGGTATTAATCGGGTGTACTTGTTCAGTTATTGTCACCGGTGCCACAACAAACGCCTAATCACAATTGTTTATCGCTTCACCTTCTATTATAAAGTTATTCGTTTGCATCACTTTTATTAAGAATTGCATACATTGTCAAAAATATTTCGTAAGTGTTTGCTGTCGGGTTTCATTTCCTGAAAACAAGAATTTACTTGACAGCTTTTAAGCCATTGCTGGTTGTAGATAAATCATGTTTATAAAAAAAAGACATCAACAATTGATTTGATCTATACCGGTTTCATCACAGCCCTTTATGTGGGGTTGTAAATCGCACTGTGAACAATAGTGCTCTTTGAATGGGGAAAATAAATCTGTTGCTATTTTGGTAAAATTAATTTTTAAAATAAAAAAACTTTATCTTTCATTTATGGCTTGCCAAGATCCACATTGTTGTGTTAACATCACCACTGCGGCTCAATAATCTTACTGAAAATCTGCGGTGAATTTTCTCGGACCAACCACAAAAGTAGAGCAGGGCGTCAAGGTATAAGAGCGTGAGATCATAACAATGGTGGCATCGTCTTTAATTATCTGGGGGTGGGTGGCGGGGGGGCTATGCACCTGATTTCCTCATCAGATCTAGAGAAGCTCGGGCAGGTTATTATTTGGATAGGTGCTGTGCATAATAGGCGTTATAGGCCACGGCTGTGGGGGCTCAACTATTGCGCGGCAGACAGCAGTGAAGCAAAATCCACCGCTGTATTGTACTTCTGTGGTGTCACGTCTATAAACCCTGCCTTCATCAACCTGCACTTACCAACGTGGTGAAGTATAGTCAAGTGACCCCCTCCCGCCGACCCGCATGACTTCGGGATGCCCTCATCAAGCAGAGGATTGACAAGAGATACGTGTGTACAGCTCTACTTGAGAATCCATGTCATCTTGCTTGTCGGATTAGAAGCATATAGTTCCGACTATATGCTTCTAATTGAAGCTGAATAACGACACACATACTACTCTTGAGCTAAAATGATTGACGAAACCAACCTAAGGTAGTGATTGATATCTTTCATTATTGGACGTGGCAATACTTTCAATGGACACATATTTAACAAGAGAACACTGCTTGTAGTTTCGTATATTGTTTTATTTCACTGATGCTGAAAAAACTGCACCATAGATATGGTCAATTTTTTTTATATAACCGAGAGGACATTGTGCAAGAAAGTCTTATCAGGGGTTACCTTTGAGCTCCATAGAGATAATTCAATGAATATGGAGAAGGATTTTATCACAGAGATGAACATATACCCTAATAATAATTATCGTAATAGGCAAATGGAAACAGGGGCGTTCCATAGCTCCGATGGGAAATCAGATGGGATACATCTAAACAGCAAAGCAGCAGATGCAATCGTTTTTCACATTAAGGTAAGTGTGTGAGCTAAGGCAGTTTAAGTGCCGATGTTTTTTTGCCAACCAAACATACATTTGAGTTGCTCTTGACTCCATGCGATAGAATATTCACTGTCATATAAATATGTTTTCTTGATTGTATGCGTAAGTAACATCTCTTGCAAACTCCAAAAAGTACCGATTTCCAGAAACCTCATCGGTAGCTTGTATCCCCATGTCCTCGTGACAACAAAACCCAGGGAAACTCTGGTTTTGGGTTAACACACAACAGCAGGCAAGATAAGGGTGGCCAGTCTATTGGCTGGCTAACCTTGACATGCCACAGGGTGACTTTGGTGCCCACAGATGGTGTGTCATTCATAGGTGTGTGTGGGGCACTTGCAGGTGGGGAGCGGTGGCACAGCGGTTAGCGCGCTGCCCTATGTACCTGGGGATCCGAGTTTGATCCCCGTTCACGGCCAACACCAGTGACGATTATCTGAACAGGCCCTTGGCCTCCCCTAGGCTGACTCGGCCTCAAATGAGTACCTGGTGGCAATGTCTAAACAACACCACCGTGGTGCTGGCCACCCACCCTCTCATGTACCACAGTGTCAGCCTTCATAGGTGCTGCTCGCTAACGGCACTTTCCCCAACAGTCTGTTTAAGGCTACACGTGGGGATCTATTTGTCTTTGCGTGGCGTGTGTTGTCGCTGCAGGCCACCGCACAGGGTGGAGGCCCCTGGGCGTGGGGACAGTGGCTCCACGGTCTGGAGCACGGGCACCAGCACTCAGGATTCCCTTAGGGTGCCTTCTCCCTCTTTCTCTCAGCTATCGACGAGCCCAGACACGGGTAAGTCTGCTCGCTCGGAGCCCCTACCCATTCGCTTCTTTCTGCCCCCGTTTGCTTTCGAGCTGATTCGCGTGATGCCTCAGTGTCACGTTCATCATTGCATGGGTGGCTCAAAAAATGTACGGTGTAATAAGTAAACCCGTAAAAACAAAGTTTTTTACTCTAAATCCTTTATATGCGTGGCGGCTTGAGTCCTCTCGTCCTCTGGCTTGAGATGGCTGCCACCTATGGGTCAGATGATTGTCTGCAGTATTAAACAATTGGTAATTAAATATAATATTTTTGTCCTATAAAGTGTAAAATTTTGGAAAAATTTTTTCACGAACATTAATTGTCACGCACAACGAGTCTGTGTGGAAAATGTCAACTCGATTGGATCATGGGAAGTGGGTTAAAAAACGACCGAAAGATTTACACGGTCGTAAGCAAGCACGCAAGCAAGCAAGCGAACTTAATATAAAGGATTTAATAAAAAATATATTCGCCTGTGGAGGACGCGGGGATCGATCCTGCGACCTTTGGCATGGGAAGCGAGGGCGCTACTAACTGCGCTACTCCACCACGGCCTGTGGAGGGGTTACGCTCTGGGCTCTTGCACTGTGATGTTCAGCCAAAGCCATGAATGCGTTATATTTGAATATATGTAAAATATTTTTTTTTGCCTAAAAAGTGTAAAATTTTGGGAATTTTTTTTCACGAACAATAATTGTCTGGCACAACGAGTCTGTGTGGAAAATGTCAGCTCGATTGGATCACGGGAAGTGGGTTAAAAAACGACCGAAAGATTTGCACGGTCCTAAGCAAGCAAGCAAGCACGCGAACTTAATATAAAGGATTTAAAAATACACGCTGTTATTTTTTATTGTTAATACTTTATACATGAGGTTTTTGTTTTACGAAAAAAAGAAAATGCTAGATTATTCCTCATAGCTATATCATCTTTTGTATTCACTAGCTCTTAGTTTATCCATTAACTTCCACTATTGCGTCAGGCACATGGGTGTTATTTTGCCACGCTCTCCTATATTAAATTATTTCAGCACTCTCCTCTCTTAAGATGTGCGGCCATCGCATTCACAATGTTCAATGACCTGGTGAGAACAGAGTCGAGTGGGAGAGCTATTAGCGATGAGGGAAATTGACTCACTCCCGCGTGTGATGTCACATCTCACATGGCTAAGAGCGTTACACTTGTCGTGGACGAGAAGCCTTGAGTGTTGCCTGGGGGGGCCGTACCTTGTGACCTTTGTAGTATTTTCTCAATTGTTTTGGACGTGGGCTTCAAGTCCTCTGAGCCACCCCAACCAACCACCTTTGTATTTCATTGGCTTCACTTGGACGTCCGTTTGCAATAACGATGCCACACATGTGTTTAGCTTCATAGAATTGATATTGATATTATCATTGATGTTTCTTGTTGTGTTACGTTTTTTGTGTGGTGAGTAAAATCATATATTTGATATATATGAAGGCCATTCTGCTCGGCTAGATTAGCTTTTTTTATTGCGTTTTTTTGCAGTGAAGTAAAAACAGCACGTTTTAATAATGGGTTTGCTTAGTTTAAATAATATCTTAATGCCATGGGGGGAATAATGAAAATGCATGAGGAAATATGCCAGTAGTTTGGTAAAGTTGGTCTTGAACATCACATTTAAAGTCCATCAGCCTATTGGTGCTTCAGACCAAAATTATCCAAGCAGGATTTTATTTCAGAAAAAGAAAACGCTCGATCAGTTTTGATCTTCTCGGACTCATCAGCAGACTTACGCTTGTTCAAACAACAAATGCTGCTGGGTTACCAAATTATATTGACAAGAACACTCCATGAAAACTAGGGCGCACTTCAACGCAAGTATAGCACTGTGGCGCAAACTCTTGCTCAGCAGCTCGGTGTCATCGCCGACAATCTCGGACACGCGGAGCCCACTTTCTACGCATTCGTCCCACGGTTCCCCCGAGCAGGACTCCCCGCTGCCCAGCCCCGACGTGGCCACCTCGCAGGCCTTCGTCTCCCCGATCCCCGCCTTCCTGTCGAGCTGCAGCGACCCCCTGTCCTTCGCCGCCGACCGGAGCGGCCCTCCGACCGCGGGCGTTTTCGCGGTGAGCGGCACCTCGCTGCCCGCCAATGGCGCCACTGCCGCCGCCACCACCGGCGGCTTCGCGAGTCGGCCGTCCGGCGCCCCATCGCAGCGGGACGAGGAGATGGAGGTGTCGTCCGACACAAGGGCCCAGGCGCAGGCGCCGGTCTTCCTGTTCCCTATGGCACCCGCGAGCGCCGCGCGAGAGCTGGAGCGCGGTTCGGCCCAGCGGGAGGCGGCGGAGAGGGAGATGGCGGAGGCCGAGCTGTTGTCCTACAGCGAGAACCTAAAGAACGAGGCATACCTCCCGCCCATGGAGGTGCTCCAGGTACGACTCGGCTGCTGCGCGGTTGTGATTAGAGCCCAGCGCCGGCTCGCTTGGACGCGTGATGTTTAAACTCGTTTGTTTAGAACACGTGAACACCGCATACACCGGCGTTTGATTGGTTTGGTTACTTTTTAGCGATTTCACTGCTTTGTTGCTTTTCCAGTGGTACAAAAAACTAAAATTACCACCCCTCCCCTCGTATAGCCTTAAGGTCAGCACGTCACACGAGGGCATGGGTGGCCGGCACCACGCCGGCCGCCTTTATCTCCCAAGTTGCATTGTTTTATTGGTCATGAGCGGAAACAAACTCAGTTTCATATTCTTAGGTTTTTTCGGTAAAGTCACGTAGGTAAAACATTAAAATTAATAAAAGTAAAATAAAATAAAAATCACGACGTTTCGGAGGCAACACAAGCTTCCGTCTTCAGGTGGAACCGTCACAGCCACGACAGCTGTATCAAGTAAATGAGAGATTGCAGGAGCTACCACTCCGTTTATATAATGGTTGGAGAGGGGGGGGGGAAGGGCCAAGTAAAGCACACTTTTTATTCATATGGTAAGGTGAGGCTTAAGAGGGTGAGCCTTTGTTATGGAGAGGTACGGTTTGTGACTCAACCTGTGACAAGGAGACAACCACTAAACATGGTAAACCTGTAATAGTTGTCTGTCAAATAAGATTGGCCAATAAGTGTAGTTAAATCTTTTTTGCATGGTTAATCACATCTTTCCAATGATTTCATTGTAACCATCATCACGGTTGAAATTATGTCTGTGTTTGCATATTTGTATGGCTTCGTGTACAAACCTTTGATGGTAGCCAGGAGGTTTGCAGAAAACCTTGGTCTCGGAAAAGACAATTTCATGAGAGCCCACCGAGTTGTAGCAATGATCGGCAACGGCCGAAGAATCAGTTCTGCCGTGTTTCAGATCTGACTTGTGCTCGCGGAAACGATCAGAAAATTACGTTTCGTTTCTCCAATGTAGCAATCGCCACAAATGCAACTCAATTTGTAGACTCCAGGATACTGTAAGTCAGGAACGACATCCTTCACAGATGGAATCAGATCACGGATTTTATACACTGTAATGAATCGGACTTGGATCTTATGTTTATTTAGAATTTTGGAGATCTTTTGGTCACGCCTGCTATGTATGGTAACGTGATAGTTTTGGTCGGAGTTTCATGTGGCTGTTTCTGTGTGGTGGGAGAAACAGCTTGGCGGATAGTGCGGTCAGAGTATCCGTTCATCCTGAGGGCCCGATGTACATGTCTTAATTCACCGGCCAGGTGGTGTTGGTCAGAAATGCCATGGGCTCTGTGGTATAGCGTTTTGATGAGAGAATTCTTTTGAGATGGGTGGTGGTGGGAATCCGGTTTCAAGTAGGAATCTGTGTGGGTGGCTTTCTGTAGACAGAATGTCCCAAGGATCCGTCAGGCCTCCTCTCAAACAGAATATCCAAGAATGGTAGTTTACCGTCTTTCTCCACTTCCATGGTGAATCTGATGGATGGGTGTCTAGAATTAATGTGGTCCAAGAAGTGGTTCAATGCTGGGAGGCCATGTGGCCAGATGACGAAAGTGTCATCCACATACCTCTTCCACAGGGAAGGACGCAGGGTGGATGTCTGGATGGCGTCTGATTCAAACTTTTCCATGAACATGTTGGCTATAACTGGTGACAAGGGGGAGCCCATAGGGGTACCCTCATTCTGTTTGTAGAAGGTGCCATTCCAGGTAAAATATGTGTTGGTGAGGCAATGCCTAACCAGCGCAGGTACATCAGAATTCAATCCATGTTGGACTAAGTCCTCAATTATTGTTAGGGTGTCCGGTACTGGGACTTTGGTGAACAAAGATACTACATCAAAGCTGACGAGGATGTCATCAGGAGATAGTACCATGTCTTAACCATAGAGACTAATTGGGTTGAGTTGAGTACTGCCGAAGAGTCTTGCCTGTGAAGGGGAGCAGAGTATCTGATAGAAAACGGGCTAGTTTGTACGTAGGAGAGTTTATCGTCGACACGATGGGTCGTAGCGGGGTGCCTTCTTTATGGATTTTGCGAAGACCATAGAGTCTGGGAGGTCTAGCCACCGATGGTTTTAGAGAGGGACGTTTGCTTGGTTCGATTAGGGAAGTCGAACTCGTGATCGTACTGTTGGTTTTTGTCGTTAGGCTTTTAGTGGGATCGTTTTTAATTTTGGAGTAACTCCCATCATTAAGAAGGTCCAGGATTTTGTTGTTGTATCAATCTTTATCCATGATGACCATGGCATTGCTCTTGTCTGCCGAGAGGATGACTATATCATCTTTCTTTTTTAGGTCCGCGAGTTCAGAGCGTTCGTTTTTGCTGATGTTACTAGTGGGTTTTTAGCATTATTAAGAATAGTAGCTATTTCAGCTCTTGCTACATCCGCATGGATGTGTCCTATGCCTCTGAGGGCTACATCAATCTGAGAAATCATATCCTCTACTGGTATATATTTAGGGGTGACGGCGAAATTTTGTCCTTTGGCCAGTACCGTTTTTAGATTGTCAGAAATTGGGATGTTACTCTGATTATGCACGGTCTTGTTAACATCTAGCTTTGCGATGTGTGGCTCTGGTTTCTTCTTAGATAGGAGGTTGAATTTAGAAATCAGGTTAGCTTTGCATTTCGCTGACATTGAGTCAGCAGAAGCAGAAATCATGTTATCAACGTGGTTCCAATCGGAAGGTGACATTTTTACTGTTGACTCAATGTCAGCCAAATGCAAAGCTAACCTGATTTCTAAATTCAACCTCCTATCTAAGAAGAAACCAGAGCCACACATCGCAAAGCTGTATGTTAATAAGACCGTGATTAATCAGAGTAACATCCCAATTTCTGACAATCTAAAAACGGTACTGGCCAAAGGACAAAATTTCGCCGTCACCCCTAAATATATACCAGTAGAGGATATGATTTCTCAGATTGATGTAGCCCTCAGAGGCATAGGACACATCCATGCGGATGTAGCAAGAGCTGAAATAGCTACTATTCTTAATAATGCTAAGAAACCCACTAGTAACATCAGCAAAAACGAACGCTCTGAACTCGCGGACCTAAAAAAGAGAGATGATATAGTCATCCTCTCGGCAGACAAGGGCACGGTCATCATGGATAAAGATTCATACAACAACAAAATCCTGGACCTTCTTAATGATGGGAGTTACTCCAAAATTAAAACGATCCCACTTAAAGCCTAACGATAAAACCAACAGTATCATCACGAGTTCGACTTCCCTAATCGAACCAAGCAAACGTCCCTCTCTAAAACCATCATCGGCTAGACCTCCCAGACTCTATGGTCGTCCCAAAATCCATAAAGAAGGCACCCCGCTACGACCCATCGTGTCGACGATAAACTCTCCTACGTACAAACTAGCCCGTTTTCTATCAGATACTCTGCTCCCCTTCACAGGCAAGACCTCTTCGGCAGTACTCAACTCAACCCAATTAGTCTCTATGGTTAAGGACATGGTACTATCTCCTGATGACATCCTCGTCAGCTTTGATGTAGTATCTTTGTTCACCAAAGTCCCAGTACCGGACACCCTAACAATAATTGAGGACTTAGTCCAACATGGATTGAATTCTGATGTACCTGCGCTGGTTAGGCATTGCCTCACCAACACCTATTTTACCTGGAATGGCACCTTCTACAAACAGAATGAGGGTACCCCTATGGGCTCCCCCTTGTCACCAGTTATAGCCAACATGTTCATGGAAAAGTTTGAATCAGACGCCATCCAGACATCCACCCTGCATCCTTCCCTGTGGAAGAGGTATGTGGATGACACTTTCGTCATCTGGCCACATGGCCTCCCAGCATTGAACCACTTCTTGGACCACATTAATTCTAGACACCCATCCATCAGATTCACCATGGAAGTGGAGAAAGACGGTAAACTACCATTCTTGGATATTCTGTTTGAGAGGAGGCCTGACGGATCCTTGGAACATTCTGTCTACAGGAAAGCCACCCACACAGATTCCTACTTGAAACCGGATTCCCACCACCACCCATCTCAAAAGAATTCTCTCATCAAAACGCTATACCACAGAGCCCATGGCATTTCTGACCAACACCACCTGGCCGGTGAATTAAGACATGTACATCGGGCCCTCAGGATGAACGGATACTCTGACCGCACTATCCGCCAAGCTGTTTCTCCCACCACACAGAAACAGCCACATGAAACTCCGACCAAAACTATCACGTTACCATACATAGCAGGCGTGACCAAAAATATCTCCAAAATTCTAAATAAACATAAGATCCAAGTCCGATTCATTACAGTGTATAAAATCCGTGATCTGATTCCATCTGTGAAGGATGTCGTTCCTGACTTACAGTATCCTGGAGTCTACAAATTGAGTTGCATTTGTGGTGATTGCTACATTGGAGAAACGAAACGTCATGTTTCTGATCGTTTCCGCGAGCACAAGTCAGATCTGAAACACTGCAGAACTGATTCTTCGGCCGTTGCCGATCATTGCTACAACTCGGTGGGCTCTCATGAAATTGTCTTTTCCGAGACCAAGGTTCTCTGCAAACCTCCTGGCTACCATCAAAGGTTTGTACACGAAGCCATACAAATATGCAAACACAGACATAATTTCAACCGTGATGATGGTTACAAACTGAGTAATCATTGGAAAGATGTGATTAACCATGCAAAAAAGATTTAACTACACTTAGTTGGCCAATCTTATTTGACAGACAACTATTACAGGTTTACCATGTTTAGTGGTTATCTCCTTGTCACAGGTTGAGTCACAAACCGTACCTCTCCATAACAAAGGCTCACCCTCTTAAGCCTCACCATACCATATGAATAAAAAGTGTGCTTTACTTGGCCCTTCCCCCCCTCTCCAACCATTATATAAACGGAGTGGTAGCTCCTGCAATCTCTCATTTACTTGATAAGCTGTCGTGGCTGTGACGGTTCCACCTGAAGACGGAAGCTTGTGTTGCCTCCGAAACGTCGTGATTTTTATTTTATTTTACTTTTATTAATTTAAATGTTTTACCTACGTGACTTTACCGAAAAAACCTAAGAATATGAATCCTTGCAGTCACGAAAGCTTCAAATCTAAACAAACTCAGTTTGTCGGGATTGAGTCGTTTCGCGCTAACCGCTCTACCACCTCCCCCCTCCCCCCAAGTGGTTCATTACAGTGCTGCACAAATAACAAAAATATAGTCGTTATTAACACTGGCATAAATTGGAAGCATTATATACGACAGACAATGTTTTGGACAGCGGTCCTTTTATAGCAATGAGATCATTCATAAGTTTCCCAAACATTGACGGTTATTATTCCCTCTTGAGGGCAGCGTCAATTACGAGTGTGTTAAGATTCGTTCTTTCAGCTACGGTTCAAACAGGAGATGCCCGTCATCGGCTGAGTAACAATGCATCCCGCCATGAGATTGCCTTCCAAATGTGATGCTGCTTGGGGTTCGCTCAGTGTCTCATTGATTTAATTACATTCAGTGGCATGACAATAGGAGCTTTGAAACATATTAGGTCTGTGAATGCTCTTGAACTTAAGAAGTAATGGATACAATTCTGCTACACAACCAGCACCCTATGGAGCCTTCAGAGGAAGAATAGCAAGTTACACGTGCACTTCGATATAATTAATGCCACCGTGTTAAAAATGTACTTTCAAGGCAATTGCACACTGTGCCCTCGCAGGTGGACATTATAACGCTGGCCGAGCAAATAATACAGGCCACTCGGAGAGGATCAAGCAGGAGAACTTCACACCCATGGACTCCCCCCTCCGAGAAAGGCAGGGAAACCACGCCATCAACCAAACCATGGCCTGGCTCGCTGGCTACCTAGGGGACGTCGACCACCTGCCCAACCTATCCCAGCACAGGTGACAGCTGGCTTTAGTCTGCAGCACAGGCGGATGCTAGGATGTATTATGTAGCTTATTGAGCGAATATCTGCTCTCCTGTGGCATTGTTGCTCTTGTAAACTGTGCCTCCTCTTAAGCTTTAGACATTCATCTTCTTGGTTCTTTCGGTAAAGTCACGTAGAAGGGACATAATAAAATAATTCTCACGACGTTTCGGCTACAACGCAAGCAGCCGTCTTCAGGTGAAGAATGAAAAACTGCCAAGCTTGGAGCATATATATAAGCTCCTCCAACCCAGCTCATATAAAAAATGCTAAGAATCTGAGTTTATGAACCTTGGGCATTAACAATAAAGCCATACAATTCTAAAAGTTCCTAATTGTTGCTCTCTGTGCCTGAGCATTTTTACAATACATTTTAAAATGCTAAGTCTGCCTGTCCCTGTTCTCTTTGTGTCACAATTTATGATTGAGCGTTAGAATTTATATTATTATTTGTGAAGTAATATGGAAAAAAGTCCACTTCCTTCTGCGTTTTTCCGTATTGCCTTTGATGACTGTGTGATTAAGGTTGACTGCAACTCACACACTGTGAGTTGACACTGAACACACTTGGCACACACACAGCACACAGCCTGCATCGCATGTACTCTTAATTGCTCAGTGATGATTATTCAAACATTTCAATGTATGACTCCTATTTATATGCAAGTTTCCAATATTTGTTCTATTTTGAATTATATTTTATATTTTAGAGCAACAGCGAACTGGCAGTAACTGCCGAGTGTTGTGCTTTGCTTGCCAGAGAGCCGGCTTTTTTCATGATAGCTCTGTTCCTGTCTTCACCTAGACATTTATCTCAATTACCCAAGCATGCCACCTGGTCATGTCTCATCACTATGGGAAGTGGATCAACTTGATTCTGGCAGTTGATTTGCTTAATTTCATTGATGAAGACTGTGAAATATTTCAGAGATTAAATGTAAAAGGAATTGTAGTCCCTCCGACATAATAGTTTTGGTGCCTTAATTTTTCAGGAACTAGCCAGGTGGCTCAGCACCTCGCAATCGGAAAGGTTGCGAGTTCAAATCCGGTTGGTGCATTGACTCAACCCATCAATGCCCCCGGAGTTCATAAAAGTCTTACCACTTTGTGGTGAAGTCAACAGTGGTTGTCCTCTGGAGATACTTGCACCCTGCTGTGGAATTTATAATTTCCTGGTTCATGGGTTGTAAACGAGAGGTGAGCGCCACCGTAATGCTAATTTTTCTTGCCTAAGCAGTGTGCAGTACCAGCCTCAATGTACCCCAATGGATGCCATCTATGATACCTGCCCATGGTGATCTGCTGCTATACCAGCGGAGCACAAACCTTGTGCAGCAATACGGTCAGCACAGTTTCACCAGTGTCTCCGGCCCCAAGACCTGGACCCTGTTACCCAGCGGCAGATGTCCGGGATCCATGCTTGAGTTCTGAACTAGTTTTGCAACAGACTTACAATGGCGTTATTGCAAAGAGCTTTCCTGTGCTCTGATCAAAAGGGTGTGCGATAACAAATGTTCATAATCGCTTACTTACAGTTGAGAAATTTAATTTCCGATTTGATTGTATTTCTCCCCTAGTGTAAAACAAGAGCACATTGTCATTTTTGTGCAGATCCCTGTACAATGAACCACTGACGCCCGCCTCCAACACCAGCCAGAGCCCCGTGAGTCCCCGCTCAACGAGATCGCCTTCGAGTGCGTGGAGACCCCCACCGCGGCCGACTGGTCGGCCTTCCTCAATGCCTCCACCAACGGCAAGATGGAGAACGAGTTCTCTCAGCTGACGCTCTCTGACCACGAGCAGCGGGAGCTCTACGAGGCGGCCAAGATCATCCAGACGGCCTTCCGCAAGTAGAAGGTGTTTGAGAGGATTTTTCCGTTGCCCTCCGTGGACACAGCTGCTGCCCCCGCTGTGCTAACACTGACGCTATTGCCGTTGTTGCCATGGTAAGAGAGCGCAAGAGCCAGACGCGGTTTTGATCCTGACC
Source organism: Lethenteron camtschaticum (assembly GCA_018977245.1). Taxonomy (NCBI): domain Eukaryota; kingdom Metazoa; phylum Chordata; class Hyperoartia; order Petromyzontiformes; family Petromyzontidae; genus Lethenteron; species Lethenteron camtschaticum. The sequence goes on along the minus strand of WFAB01001388.1, from coordinate 99,876 downwards.
GGAGGTCAACCCAGATCATTTATATCTTGTGCCTCTCTCTCTTATGTTTACGACGAAATGTTTACGGACGTGAACGTTTTCCACACGCAAATGAAAAGTGCATCGTACCGACGCGCGACTGGTATAGCTATCGCAAGGGATTTTTTTAATGTGTTTTGACACTCATAATGGACACAGTTGTAATACTTGTGAATAAAACTATATATAACAAAAATACTATTTTACAACGCTTTGTAAATCCACTGCTGGATAGCAGCCTTCCCGCACCATGTCAGTGGTGGGGGTTGTTATTATTACTAGTTACCTCACTGCAGTGCAGGTTATTGAAGGGGGGAGCATCGAAGTGGGAGCATAGAAGTACAGAACAGCAATGGATTTTGCAGCACTGCTCTCTGCTGCCCAACAATTATCCCTGCAGTAGTCTATAGCGGTGATTGCCTATCATATCCAGGTTCAAACCTTCCTAGCTTCTGGTGAATTGGTTATTGGCTTTATCCTTTGGGAGTTGGCAAAGTGCGTATCACATCCTGGTAAGACAACAGTGGTCATCCTATTTTGAGTCTGACGCCTAACCATGAAAATGTAGAATTCCCACCGCTACCTTGGCCTCCTAATGAGGACACTTAAGTTGTATTTTACATCAACTAATACCATAATTACCTAAATAACCACGATTATATTCACATATATATTCGTATTAATTGTGTTGTCTTTTATACCCGTGTAATTATAAGTAAGTCCCAATACTTAAACTGCTTTTGTGCCCTTACCTGTTTGGGTGATACTTTGGTGGGGCACCTCAATAATAGTTGGAAGGTTGTACACGGTGGTTGTAAATGTTAGTGGTTGCACTATATTATATTGTACTATATAGCTGCTGTACTATGGGGCCGTCCATAAATGACGTCACGCACCTAGGGGGGGGGGGTCAGACATTTGTGACCATTTGTGTACCGAAACCCGGCGATCATATAGATGCTCATTCGCCCATTGACTCGCCCCGGAATTTTCCTGCGCGGCCACCCGCGCCTCGACCAACTTCCGAATGTTAAATTGAACGTGGTCGGACAGTTTTGAGCGTGACGCAGCAGCCTTGACTTGCAATTGCACCTCCATGCGGGGATCAACATCCCTGCCATACATCAAGTAGAAGGGCGAATAACCCGTGGCCGCATGAGGTGCCAAATGATATGCGGCCAGAACTCCAGGTATACGCAGGTCCCAATCCAACTGTGCCTCATCCACCTGATGGCACAACATAAAAGTAATAGTACGGTGCAGACGCTCGACCATACCATCGGTCTGCGGGTGGTAGGGGGAAGTTCGCACCTTCTGCGTACCCAGAAGGTCACAGACCTCCCGCAGAAGGTTAGATGAGAAGTTTTTTCCCTGTTCGGTCAGCAGCCGTTCCGGGGCGCCCTTATCCAGGACATAGCCCTGGAGAAACGCCTCTGCAATGGCTGCCGCCGACTGGTTGGGGAGGGGCCAGGCCATAGGCCAGCGGTGAAATACTCAACCCCAACCAGTAGGTACTTATTACCCCGAGCGGTGACAGGAAAAGGACCCAGAATGTCAAGTGCCACCAACTCGTTGACCCGGGACACCCGAATTGACTGAAGGGGCGGGCAGTCCGCCCTAGCCGGGTGTTTCGTCGCGCACACTGCGTGCAACTGTTTAACAGGTCGGTGACATCGCGCGCCATTCCAGGCCAAAAAAATTCCAATTGCAGTGTGGCGAGCGTTTTGTGAATACCCAAATGCAGGATGCGTTCGTGCGCCGCCCACACGGCCCTGCCCCGCAGAGCGGTGGGGACGACGATTTTATAACGACACGAGCTGGCGTCCCATGACATGAGGAGACCATCACGCAAAACGACAGCTCCAATACCCTCCTGGCAATTGCGAGCACGTTCGGCACGACGGCGTAACCTAAGGAGGGAAGCGTCCTCCATCTGAAACCGTCCCCATTCCTCCAGGGGCAGGTCGAGCAGCGAGTCGCGAGCAACCAACTCATGCGAGTCGACAATAGGGACAGGCTCCCCGTCGACCACCCCTGCCGCCGCCGCAATGGAAGAAGCAGGTGTAGCCACCATGGCCGACTTGCACCTCCCAGAGCCCATAAAGCACGCACAACCGTCTCCCAGAGGAAGGCGTGATAAGCCATCAGCGTTCAAATGTCGCGTGCCCTTCCGGTATGTTACCGTGAACGCGTAGTCCTGTAGGACCTCGAGCCATCGTGACAACTGGCCGGATGGCCGGTCTATTTTTAGCGCATACTGCATTGCCGCATGATCAGAATGAACCGTAAAATTCCTGCCATACAGGTACGGACGATACTATTGTATAAACACGACAATAGCGAGCAGTTCACGGCGAGTAACGCAATAACGTTGTTCCGCGGAGACAGCACCCTACTGCCGTATGCAACGACGCGTTCGACCCCGTCCACGACCTGCGAGAGCACTGCGCCAATGCCGGTATTACTGGCGTCAGTGTCCTGGATGAAGGGCAATGTGAAATCAGGGTAGCACAAGGGAGGGGCACCGACGAGGGCATCGCGAAGCACCTTAAATGCCCCGTCCTCTGCATCCCCCCAGTGGAACTTGGCCCCCTTAGCCGTTAAAACATGAAGAGGTTTCACTATTGTCTCAAACCCCTCAACAATAGGACGCGAAGCCTATAAAGCTGCGGACTTCCCCTACAGACGTGGGCGTCGGCCACGTCCTTACACAATCAGTTTTGCGGGTCGGTGGCTATGCCCGTACGACTGACGACGTGCCCGAGGTACCGCACCGATTCCCGCAATAGAAAACACTTCTGGGGCTTGAATTTAAGGTTAGCGGTCCGCATCCTGACAAACACAGCCCTCAATCTCTCCAAATGTTCCTCAAACGTGCGACTGAGAATAATCACGTCGTCCAAATAGATGAGACATGAGTCCACTGCAGCCCAGCAAGGACCAGCTCCATTAATCTCTGGAATGTCGCCGGAGCTGAATGCAACCCCATGGGTAACCGATTAAATTGATAAAGGCCCTGTGGCGTGCGGAACGCGGTCTTCGATTTAGATGCCTCATCCAAGGGCAGTTGCCAAAATCCGGATAAAAGGTCCAAGGTGGAAAAATACCGCGCCCCGCCAAGGCATCCAGTGATTCGTCCATGAGCGGGAGCGGATACGCGTCCGCCAGCCAAACTTTGTTAAGTTTTCGAAAATTCACACAAAATCGCAAACTGCCATCATGTTTCTTTACGAGCACAATCGGTGCACCCCATGGGCTGTTGGAAGGAGCCACAATGTCCGTGGCCAGCATGTCATTCACCGCCAACCGGACATGTTCTTTCTCTGCCGGGCTCAATCGAAAGGATTCTGCCGAATGGGAGCGGAATCGCCCGTGTCAATGTGGTGGTTCAATAGATTAGTGCACCCGACATCAAATTTGTGTTACTAAAACATCGGGGAATTCACGGAGTAACATATGCAATCTCAATCGCTGGGACTCGGAAAGTTTAACACGTAGGCTTTCGCGACCAATATTATTCATAATCAACGTTTTTGGGTTTAGATCGCGTTATTTATAAATGTGTCGTAACCCTCCACCACCTGACACGGCCAATCAGTAAAAAAATGTCACGTTGACAAAAGACAAATAGTTCACTGCTTTAGCCCACCGGTGTGTTGAAGCGTGAAACACAGCATTTACAATTTGAGTACGACGTTTCTCTGGTAATTGCATCCAGCATCATCTGGCAATTCGCCAGAATGGTGAGGCTCTGCTGTGTCTCCCGTTCTTATATAGAGCAGCAGCAGGGTGACGTCATTATTAACTCATTAACTCATCAGGTGCAAAGATTTGAGGGGGGAGTTATTGTAATTATATACTAGATTAGTAATCAGGTTATTGTTACGATGCGAGTTGTAGATTAGTAATCATTTGGAATGTTTTATTGTGATTATGCTACATTAGTAATCAGTTAGTGTTTGTTTCCCTTATAAGGAATTGTAATGTATCTTATTTAATAATATGCTTCCAGGCCGCACTAAGCCTGTAGCTGTCTGAGCGATTAAAGTTATTTATGTTTCTCTCAATTTCAATCGATTCTCTAATTAGATTTTCAGCCCCTGAACAGAGAGAATCCATCCAACCATCATCGGTGTCAGACTGCGCCTCGGACCTAGGCGTATCATCCACATGAGCCACGATGGAGTCAGTGTGGAGTAGCAACGATGCATGGGCAATCACAGCGCCCTGGTGCACGACCTTTGTCCGCAACCCGGCATTCACCACATGAATGAAGGGTTGTCCCTCAGCAGGCACAAGCGTTTGTGCTCCCACCAGCTCCAACCCCCGTACGGCCGTGTTGGAAGGAGCCAGCAAAATACCCGACATTGTGTCCGACCCGAGTGGTTTCCGTAACTGAAGCGGAATTATTGGTCAAATAACGGCACAAATTTGTATTGGCGATATTAAATTAACGGGTCCCATTTTGGTTTCTGAGACCCTTGCTGTTCCCTGTTTGCTGGGCATAGACTTCCTCGGCAAAATGCCCATTAAAATTTTGATCGACAAAGGCTGCATTGAGCTCCCTTCGGGCCGCCGGATGTCGTTCCTGCCTTCGCCCACCGGGCTACGCACGGCTTGCGCGACTGTTCCGCCTTTGGCCGACCGGTTTGGACCGGTTCGGACCGGTACCTACCCCTCCGCCTGGTTGTGGCGCATGTGTGTCAAACCTGACCACCACACATGCAAGAAACGTAGCAGTACAGCTCACGTAAAAGTATGTTTATTATCTCATTAAAATATAGATCATTTATCTCGGGGGGCTTCCACTAAAACATTTGAACTATCTTAACACATTTACTTGTGAAAACTTTCCATAAAACACCAATTCCAGTTGTTTGTATGTTACCTCCACTTACCTTATAAGCTACTTTCTAGTTCGAACCTCTTTTCAACTGCGGTTATAGATAGGGTAATCTTTTTATTTTCAATAAGTAGGAATTCATAACAATAAAAATACATGCAGATGTTATCCATAAACAGAAAAAAACTCATATCGTTGGGTTTGGAGCGTACTGTGCTAACCATTGCGGCCTTAATTTTACTCTAAAGACCTCATTGAGACCAGGAGTCGTGTCAAGGGAGACCTTGGCGTTACGTACGTGGAGAAGCACATTTGAATGTGTAAATTAAACAATGCAGGTAACACTATTTGAAAAAAATGTTGCAACACGATTAAGGATGCGTGTTTCACAATAAAATGTTAAGACAATTAAAACATTACTTATTAAACAACAAAAACACAGTGTTGTGTAACTTAGTTTCAATTCCAGATTTAATGTCATTGTCGTTTATGAAAAACAACCGTGAATATGCTCGGAATATGACCTTGAATCACCATGAGACACGGGTTGATTGAGCGAAGTTTTCTCTTGTTGCCTTGAGCCATTCTTAATCCGCTGCTTCACAGTGACTCATATTGGCAATTTGACACTTGCTACGTGGAAAGTACAACTTAGCTTGAAGTCCAATCTAATGGTTTACCAGATGTCCACTTAAGCGGTTAATAATTTCACATGCAATTGAGCGGCAAGAGTTTGTATCGAAACTGAACTAAAAAATGTTTTATTTTACCAGGTATGGCCTACTGCGCTCTAATGTTCTTTTTCAGAAGCTACCTAGCCACAATTGATAGCTCAACGAAGTGGCTTTTCACGTGGAAATTTATAGCAGCCAAATAATCTAAACGTGTGATGTTGATTCGAAATGTGGAGGGAAAAACCAGAGACCCGGAGAAAAATCCACGTGACCACAGGGAGCACATGCAACTCCAAATATATGGGCGAAGGGGTTGGGATAAAACCTCCTGTATACCAGGCGAGGTAGTTAATATATTGCCGCTGTGGTCTCTTTCAATCATTGCATCGTATAGCAAAGAGTCACCAGATGTATTTTCTTTTTTTATCTCTGGATTTAAAAAAGAAAAATTCAACATAGGAAGAAGTCACAGAAACTCCACGGACAAAAGTCCCAGGGTCATTACTCCTGGGTTTAGGGGAAGGTGAAAATTGGGGCTCACTGCCCCACCCAAGTTGGGGACCACGAGCGAGAGCACAGATTATTTATTTTATATGGGGAGGAAAGGATGAGGAGAGAAGAACAAAACTAAAGGGAGTAGAAGGGGAACAAAATTGCAAAGGAAGTTTATCTTCGACACACGAAGTAAACTAATTGCCAGATAAAGTCCCGCAGAGCAGTGATTAACTCCTGTTCATCCCCCCAGGGGTGGCCTAATCTCCTGGACATGGATTTTTTTATCATTGACCAATTCAGCGTGAGATTTCAGGTCTTAGCGCAATCTGTGGGAGTTCTGAGGCCAGGTGTTTTTTTGAGAGACCTCGAGAATAATGAGTTGCACAGTAATATTGTGTAACAAAACGTACGTTTAAATCATTGCTTTAAAGACGTAACTTACTTGAAGCCACATCTACATTAAATGTAAACTACCTTTGTAAATACACTGATTATTTTCTTGTTGGAGTGCAATGGTCTTCCCTGATTTTCCAACGCAGCGTAATTCAAGTCCTCATTTGTATTTAAAATTACAGATTGGCCTAAGTTCAACGGAAGCACTTATGCTGGCTCCTTGTCTGTGTGTTACCTCTTATATAATCAGTCTGTAATTGAAGGCAAAAGATATCAACTTCAAGGAAAATATAAAGAGCATCTGGCAGCAGTTTTTTTACTTCCCTTTCTCTGTATCCTTGTATGCAAATTCAAGTTTCGCAATGTATATTATCTTTCGAATAGCAAGCAACGTTGTGTAAAGATCCTCTTGACGGCTACAATAAGGGATTGAATTAAACATCCTTTGACACTTTTCACATCAAAATACCACATCAATCAGTGAAGGTTGAAGAATGACGTTGGTCCCTTTTGCAGGGACGGCGTCTAAAGGAGCAACAGGACATGGCTGCAGCTGTTATCCAGCGATGCTACAGGAAGTATAAACAGGTAAAACCCATTCCGTTCGGCCACTGTGCGACAACATCTTTGTGGGTATAAAGCACACATTGAGAGCTTGTCTGTCCATTGAACAGCATTGCAGCTGTCATTCCCATCAGCTAGAACATGGGAGGTGTAGGTTAAAGTTTAAGTGTAAATATACAAAAAACTTGGGGTTGTTCAGCACAACCATTTATGGCCTTCGGCCAGGAAAGTCACGGAAAAAATTGCACACGAACGACGCATTCACGCAAGCACCCGATGCTCCGTTTTGAAGTTTTAAATTGTATTTCTGCATTAAAAGCTTATATCATTTTACATCTGAAAGACTTCATTGAAAACGACATTTTACGTGAATTTTCTCTCGTCGTTAAGAAGATGGCCTTGCTGGGGGTTCGGTTCGGTCGAGATAAGGCGACATAGAGCTGGCTGTGTGAGAAGACCGCCGTCTGCAGATCGATTCCAACGTAATCGAACGTCAGTCCCTGCGCCTCCGTCGTTCATGCAGTGGGCGCGTAGGTTTGCAGCGCCCCCTGTATGAAAACGACGGAAAGTGCAGCATTCAGCACAGATAGATAAAGTTGTGCGCTTATATAAGAGTATTGTTTGGATATTTTAGCATTGTCCAAATGTGCCTTTTCTTTTACCGTAACATTCCATTGTGTGCTTTCACACGCTTTGCAGTCTTTAAAATGTTGACCCGCGTGTGCGTGTACACTACATATTGCACCGTTCCTGTCTTAGAGTGAAAATATCCCTTAAATGGCACTGATTTAAAGATAAAAAAACTAAGAGACTTTCGTTGTTTGTATGCAATTGACCATTCTATCTTAGAAATAAGCACCACTGAATTACGTGAGAGAAAATGTGAATTAGCTCGATAACAAAATGCAGGCGCTGTATAGAAAATGTATATATGCTTTTAATTATTATAAATAACAATATTAAATAACATTGCCTCTAACATTGCTATGAAATCTCACTTCACAAAAATGCATCGCCTTCTTGAATATGACTCACAATGTATGCAAATGTCACTGTATGTTAACATCGATTGTATGCATAGGACACTCATACATTTTTCGTGGTATTTTCACACGCATATGCAAAATATGACTGACAAGCATCTGTGTTCATATGGTTAGTTTCACTGTGACAGAATTACAGCACGGGAGACAGAACCTATAAAAAAACGAAACGTTGTAGCATAAGCATCTTCAATAATAGATCTTTTTTGGGTGAGATTGTGTAAATATAAATGTGTCGTTAAACCCGCCACACCCGACGCAACCAATGAGTAAGGTTTGTCACGTAAACGAATATTTACAATCTGAGTGCGACGTTTCGCCAATAATTACAACTACCATCATCAGGCAGATAAGCATCTTCTTGTGTTTTATGGAAAGCGAATTTACTGACACGGCATGTTCATCCGATACGTGACAGAGCCCATTGTATTGCCAGGTCCAACGAGCCTGCACTTGTTCTTGTAATTTTGATAGCATGAAATAACGCGTAAACATTTTATTTTATACATCGAACAGTCGATTAGCTCATACATTTATTGCATTTAAGAGCATAACCGTCGCTAACCCTTCGAATAATCCAAATTTAACGTACGTTTTTGCCCATTAGTGACAAACTGATGATTATTTACTAACCGCTATCATTTATTTGTTGTGGCTGTGCACTAATTTTGTGGATTATGCATTTCACAAACACATCAATGCTGACACGAAAGCAGACATACGACCACATGTAATATTTACATGCGTTTGGATTTTGAGTTATATTTAGGGCTGTAACAAGAGGGCCAATCCGTACAACTTAAATGGAACCCCTGCCCATACAAGGGCGATTATTTCGCAAACACAGACATGGCACACGTCACATATAATAATAACAACCAGGATCTGGTCGATGCCAGCTCTGCAAAGCTGATTTAATCCAAAGATGACATTTAAATGCTTGTGTTGGTATGTTATGTTTTAAAGTTTTCAGGTGTTTTTAATTATATTTTTGCCCCGGTCAACGCCGGATATTTTCCATTCGTAGCAGTTTATATCAACTCTATAACCAACTTATATTAAACGGGAATAAGCCGATTCTAAATTAATCTACAACTTTCGATTCCTTTGCGCGATTCAGAGAATCGATTCTTGGCGCGGTCGGGTTTCAAATTTTAATTACACAGTTGTATTTTCATTGGTATGTTATGTTTTAAAGTTTTCAAAATATTTTAAATGTATTTTTCCCCCGGGCAACGCTGGGTATATCGAGTTTATAGCACAAAGTCTTCGCCTGACAAGTGTGGGTGTCGAGGCCTAGTACCGTGCAGAGCCTCCGGCCTCGCCTAGATTGCCCACCTGGCCGAGGCTGGGTGCTGGGGCCGTTCCCCCCCCTCCACTAGAATAATACTGTCTAATCGCTATAATTTTATTATCTACCGACCCTATAATAGTAATTGCACACATTGGGGTGGGGGGGGAGTGAAGAGGACGTGAAACTTTGATGAATTTACCTCAGCGTCGCGTGTTAATGCGTGTGCATATTTTTAATGGGAATTAAAAATGGCGTCCACCCCGCAGCGACTGCGTTGCTGCCCGTTGCCAGGGGCAACCGCCCTGGTCGGCGTCTCGCGCATGCGCAACGGCGTGCGCTGTCACGTGCGGGCCGGCAAAAGTAAATAAATAAATAAAAGAAATCGCACTAAATCGATAATCGGACCACTTTCTGGCGACAGACGAAAAAACGGAAATGCCTATTCCCACCGCGGGGCACAGGACGTGCCTCCCGGCAAATTTTTCGTCCTAAACCCCACGGCCCAGCGCCAAATCCCTCGCAAGCGCGCGTACACAGACAGACAGACAGACGGACAGACGGACAGACAGACAGACAAAAAGTGACGTTTATAGGTAAGATTGTTGTCAAAGACAACTAGTTGAATGGTGCTCCTGTCCTACAGGTGTTCATGCACACGTCTAACTATATTTTAGCACTTACATCAAATCTAGTTTCCATAGGTGCTCACCGGCACGCTCCGGCTCAGGTATAATAGCGGAGCATGTTGGTGACCACCATGTGCTTCTGCGGCCGTCTGGAACGCTCTTCCTTCCTATGTTAGGAAGATTGACAAACTAATTTCTTTAGAACTGCTTTTTTTGTTAGTTTGTTGTCCTTTACCCGCATCTCCAATTGGCACGGTTGACTATGTATGGTGCAAAAGAAGTTCAACATTCATACATACATATAAGCAAACCCTTCACCACAATTAGTGTGGCTTGGTGAAGGCGAGCAGCATAGACGTGGGGGCATAGTACAGTACAACACGGATTTTTTTTCTGCGCTGCCCTCTGCTGACCACCGCGTAGACATTCTGCACGCATGTACCCCACACAAAATGGGAGATTTTATTCCCGCATGCTTGCCAATGTCCACGATGCCCTTCGCAAGACGAGCGTCTGTCGGAATGGGCACGATGTGAAAGTCGTTTGCGTGACGCCGCCGTGTCTTTCCGCGCAGATGTGGGCGTGCGCCTTGGGCCACGTCGATGCGGCGGTGGTGCTGTACCAATGGAACAGCCGGGCCCTCTCCATCCTGGACTCGCTGGGCCGCCTGCCCCTGAGCGTCGCTCACGCACGCGGACACGTCCGTCTGGCCGCGTGTCTCGACGAGCTGCAGAGGCAGCAGGGGGTGGACGCCAGGTAAGGGCCAAGCACGGGGGGCTTTAGCGTAACCCGTGCGCTACAGGAAAAGGCTAAGGGGCGGCCCTGCAAATACTCACTCGCAGCACTGCTGGCGGAAGGGCCTCCACTGGAGGCAAGACCCTTAGTGCCCCTCTGGAGGGGATTTGGCCTACTCTTCCATGCTAGTCAGAGGTTAGACTATCCCCCCTTTAGCCCACCACACGTGACCTGCCGATCGACTGGCTGTGGTGTTACCCGCTTCAATTGCTGGGTGGGCATAGGTGGGGGGGGATCATTTATCAGAGTGATCCAAAAACATTTGGATTGCAAGTCCTGTGTGCTAACCATCACACCACAGCAGAAACGCATACACAACAGCAAAACGTGGGAGTGCACAGCTTAGATGTGTGTAGAGTACAATAGTCAAGCATATGCTGATATTTGTAAATGTGCACTGCAGCCATATAACAATTTTTTTTTTATTTTACCTGGTAAGTCCCCACTGAACTATTTAGCTCTTTTTCCAGAAATGACCTGGCCACAAATGATAGCTCAACAAAGTGGCTTATCAAGTGGGAATTTATAGCAGCCAAATACTCTAAACGCGTGTTTCTAAATATGAAGGGAAAAGACCGGTGGACCCGGAGAAAATTCCATGCCATGATGGGGAGAAAGAACATGCAAACTACAAATATACAGGCGAACCCACGACCTCCTGCCACCGTGGCACCCCTGCGAGAGCCAAGATTAATGACTTTTACCAGTGCTACCGAGGAGACCCTCAAGATTTTATACCAGTGTGAACATTTAAATTGCTTTGAATGATGCCAATGAAGCTTGAATGCAAACTAGCACTCTTCATGTTCCCGAGGAGTCTGCTGGGATTCCGAGAAATTATAAAGGACTACCATCTGGCTTGGAGCCCAGTATGTAAATAATGAGTGGGGAGAACAGGATATACCAGTCATAACTTGACGAACAAATTTGTTTCGTGGGATGGGCTCTGGCACATAAGTTGGCACAGTCACCTCACCACAAGCCTTGTGGCTTTAATGCTATCAAATAATAAACGTGAGATGGCTTTCCCTGTAGTGTACATTTTTCTCACGCATTTGTCCTTTCAAACCATGAACCACACGCAGCGTTGTTTGCCTGCTCTAGTGTGTGATGGCAATAGGTTCAGGAGGCCAAATGCCAATGTCGAGGTCTGCTCCATCCTAACGATAAGGAATCAGGAAAAATACTTTAACTTTTCCCGCGTCCTTTGACGGAGCGTAGACTACAGCAGTTTACTTATATAGTGCGTAGTTTAAGGTCACACTCATTTCACACGAAGTGCTTGCCACGAATCAACAAAAATACCTTGCTGATCTAATCAGGGAACATAAACCAGCATCCTTGCAGGAGTGACTTTTCGCTGGCCATCGAATAAAGATAGTCACTGCATTGCACACTTTCAGATGTGCTTCTGCAGCCATCTGAAACGCTCTTTGTTCCGATATAGAAAGCCACTGGGGCTATGCACTTTTAAACGTAGATTGAAAACTAATTTCTCTAGAACTGCTTTTTGTGTACTCATACTCTTAGGTTTGCTTTTTGTGTGTTTAGTTTGTTCTTCCCCCGCACCTCCGATTAGCATGGCTGGCGACATATGTTGCGAAAAACGTTCAACGTACGTACATACACATGTAGTGAATCACTTCGGAGACACTAGTTAGGAGGCAACAAAGTTTATTCTAGACTATATAACACCGTTAAACACGGGGACTACAATATGCCTATCTCTTACACACCGTTACACACGGATAACTATAAACGGGTCAGAGCAGCCAACGTGCTGTCTGACCCACGACGTTGGGAACGGAGACAGGAAGACGAAGGCATAGCACCTGCAGAGAGCCCCGATCAAAGATCGGGGCTCTCTGCAGGTGCTATGCCTTCGTCGCAGATCGGGGCTTCCCTTTTATCTCTCTCGGCGCGGCCTAGCTCTGCCCTCGGTGCGCCCCCTTCGGGGACATTCCCGAAGGTTCCAGGCTACCTTGCACGTGCCACCTGCCGGCTCTGCCCTTAACCACGCCCCCTTCAGGAACTCTCTCCAGAAGATTCCCGACTACACTTCCCGTGTCCCCTCGGTCACCTTTGTCCCCACATTCCTCACCCCGGCCCATCGCGTGCTTCACCCGAGGCTGGGGTGACTCGTCCTCATGTGCCCCCTTCTGCCAGCAGCCCGCACCACGCTCCCGAGCGACGTGGCATTCACTCGCTGTGGTGGCGGAGTGCCTGCTATCCCCTACTCTGTTGGTAGGACTCATCAGCCTCTCTCGGCTAGCACCCAGTGCCACGCACCCTAGCGACCCACTGTGTGGTACTGCATGGTGTGCTCGCCTCTACTCCCATATTTCCTCATTCTACTGTAATTAGAGCTACGCGCTGTAGTGATCCATTCTATATAACTACACATACATAGTTTGAGTTGCATGGCCACAATCGCACTGCATTTATTGGCTTGTGTTTAATGTCTACATTGATGGAGGAGATTGAAACCATATGCGGTATTAATCGGGTGTACTTGTTCAGTTATTGTCACCGGTGCCAAAACAAACGCCTAATCACAATTGTTTATCGCTTCACCTTCTATTATAAAGTTATTCGTTTGCATCACTTTTATTAAGAATTGCATACATTGTCAAAAATATTTCGTAAGTGTTTGCTGTCGGGTTTCATTTCCTGAAAACAAGAATTTACTTGACAGCTTTTAAAGCCATTGCTGGTTGTAGATAAATCATGTTTATAAAAAAAAGACATCAACAATTGATTTGATCTATACCGGTTTCATCACAGCCCTTTATGTGGGGTTGTAAATCGCACTGTGAACAATAGTGCTCTTTGAATGGGGAAAAGAAATCTGTTGCTATTTTGGTAAAATAAATTTTTAAAATAAAAAAACTTTATCTTTCATTTATGGCTTGCCAAGATCCACATTGTTGTGTTAACATCACCACTGCGGCTCAATAATCTTAGTGAAAATCTGCGGTGAATTTTCTCGGACCAACCACAAAAGTAGAGCAGGGCGTCAAGGTATAAGAGCGTGAGATCATAACAATGGTGGCATCGTCTTTAATTATCTGGGGGTGGGTGGCGGGGGGGCTATGCACCTGATTTCCTCATCAGATCTAGAGAAGCTCGGGCAGGTTATTGTTTGGATAGGTGCTGTGCATAATAGGCGTTATAGGCCACGGCTGTGGGGGCTCAGCTATTGCGCGGCAGACAGCAGTGAAGCAAAATCCACCGCTGTATTGTACTTCTGTGGTGTCACGTCTATAAACCCTGCCTTCATCAACCTGCACTTACCAACGTGGTGAAGTATAGTCAAGTGACCCCCCTCCCGCCGACCCGCATGACTTCGGGATGCCCTCATCAAGCAGAGGATTGACAATAGAGATACGTGTGTACAGCTCTACTTGAGAATCCATGTCATCTTGCTTGTCGGATTAGAAGCATATAGTTCCGACTATATGCTTCTAATTGAAGCTTGAATAACGACACACACACATACTACTCTTGAGCTAAAATGATTGACGAAACCAACCTAAGGTAGTGATTGATATCTTTCATTATTGGACGTGGCAATACTTTCAATGGACACATATTTAACAAGAGAACACTGCTTGTAGTTTCGTATATTGTTTTATTTCACTGATGCTGAAAAAAATGCACCATAGATATGGTCAATTTTTTTTATATAACCGAGAGGACATTGTGCAAGAAAGTCTTATCAGGGGTTACCTTTGAGCTCCATAGAGATAATTTAATGAACATGGAGAAGGATTTCATCACAGAGATGAACATATACCCTAATAATAATTATCGTAATAGGCAAATGGAAACAGGGGCGTTCCATAGCTCCGATGGGAAATCAGATGGGATACATCTAAACAGCAACAGCAGCAGATTGCAATCGTTTTTCACATTAAGGTAAATGTGTGAGCTAAGGCAGTTTAAGTGCCGATGTTTTTTTGCCAACCAAACATACATTTGAGTTGCTCTTGACTCCATGCAATAGAATATTCACTGTCATATAAATATGTTTTCTTGATTGTATGCGTAAGTAACATCTCTTGCAAACTCCAAAAAGTACCGATTTCCAGAAACCTCATCGGTAGCTTGTATCCCCATGTCCTCGTGACAACAAAACCAGGGAAACTCTGGTTTTGGGTTAACACACAACAGCAGGCAAGATAAGGGTGGCCAGTCTATTGGCTGGCTAACCTTGACATGCCACAGGGTGACTTTGGTGCCCACAGATGGTGTGTCATTCATAGGTGTGTGTGGGGCACTTGCAGGTGGGGAGCGGTGGCACAGCGGTTAGCGCGCTGCCCTATGTACCTGGGGATCCGAGTTTGATCCCCGTTCACGGCCAACACCAGTGACGATTATCTGAACAGGCCCTTGGCCTCCCCTAGGCTGACTCGGCCTCAAATGAGTACCTGGTGGCAATGTCTAAACAACACCACTGGGGAGATAAAGGTGGCCGGGCGTGGTGCTGGCCACCCACCCTCTCATGTGCCACAGTGTCAGCCTTCATAGGTGCTGCTCGCTAACGGCACTTTCCCCAACAGTCTGTTTAAGGCTACACGTGGGGATCTATTTGTCTTTGCGTGGCGTGTGTTGTCGCTGCAGGCCACCGCACAGGGTGGAGGCCCCTGGGCGTGGGGACAGTGGCTCCACGGTCTGGAGCACGGGCACCAGTACTCAGGACTCCCTTAGGGTGCCTTCTCCCTCTTTCTCTCAGCTATCGACGAGCCCAGACACGGGTAAGTCTGCTCGCTCGGAGCCCCTACCCATTCGCTTCTTTCTGCCCCCGTTTGCTTTCGAGCTGATTCGCGTGATGCCTCAGTGTCACGTTCATCATTGCATGGGTGGCTCAAAAAATTTACGGTGTAAATATACACGCTGTTATTTTTTATCGTTAATACTTTATACATGAGGTTTTTGTTTTACAAAAAAAAGAAAATGCTAGATTATTCCTCATAGCTATATCATCTTTTGTATTCACTAGCTCTTAGTTTATCCATTAACTTCCACTATTGCGTCAGGCACATGGGTGTTATTTTGCCACGCTCTCCTATATTAAATTATTTCAGCACTCTCCTCTCTTAGATGTGTGGCCATCGCATTCACAATGTTCAATGACCTGGTGAGAACAGAGTCGAGTGGGAGAGCTATTAGCGATGAGGGAAATTGACTCACTCCCGCGTGTGATGTCACATCTCACATGGCTAAGAGCGTTACACTTGTCGTGGACGAGAAGCCTTGAGTGTTGCCTGGGGGGGCCGTACCTTGTGACCTTTGTAGTATTTTCTCAATTGTTTTGGACGTGGGCTTCAAGTCCTCTGAGCCACCCCAACCAACCACCTTTGTATTTCATTGGCTTCACTTGGACGTCCGTTTGCAATAACGATGCCACACATGTGTTTAGCTTCATAGAATTGATATTGATATTATCATTGATGTTTCTTGTTGTGTTACGTTTTTTGTGTGGTGAGTAAAATCATATATTTGATATATATGAAGGCCATTCTGCTCGGCTAGATTAGCTTTTTTATTGCGTTTTTTTGCAGTGAAGTAAAAACAGCACGTTTTAATAATGGGTTTGCTTAGTTTAAATAATATCTTAATGCCATGGGGGGAATAATGAAAATGCATGAGGAAATATGCCAGTAGTTTGGTAAAGTTGGTCTTGAACATCACATTTAAAGTCCATCAGCCTATTGGTGCTTCAGACCAAAATTATCCAAGCAGGATTTTATTTCAGCAAAAGAAAACGCTCGATCAGTTTTGATCTTCTCGGACTCATCAGCAGACTTACGCTTGTTCAAACAACAAATGCTGCTGGGTTACCAAATTATATTGACAAGAACACTCCATGAAAACTAGGGCGCACTTCAACGCAAGTATAACACTGTGGCGCAAACTCTTGCTCAGCAGCTCGGTGTCATCGCCGACAATCTCGGACACGCGGAGCCCACTTTCTACGCATTCGTCTCACGGTTCCCCCGAGCAGGACTCCCCGCTGCCCAGCCCCGACGTGGCCACCTCGCAGGCCTTCGTCTCCCCGATCCCCGCCTTCCTGTCGAGCCGCAGCGACCCCCTGCCCTTCGCCGCCGACCGGAGCGGCCCTCCGACCGCGGGCGTTTTCGCGGTGAGCGGCACCTCGCTGCCCGCCAATGGCGCCACTGCCGCCGCCACCACCGGCGGCTTCGCGAGTCGGCCATCCGGCGCCCCATCGCAGTGGGACGAGGAGATGGAGGTGTCGTCCGACACAAGGGCCCAGGCGCAGGCGCCGGTCTTCCTGTTCCCCATGGCACCCGCGAGCGCCGCGCGAGAGCTGGAGCGCGGTTCGGCCCAGCGGGAGGCGGCGGAGAGGGAGATGGCGGAGGCCGAGCTGTTGTCCTACAGCGAGAACCTGGAGAACGAGGCATACCTCCCGGCCATGGAGGTGCTCCAGGTACGACTCGGCTGCTGCGCGGTTGTGATTAGAGCCCAGCGCCGGCTCGCTTGGACACGTGATGTTTAAACTCGTTTGTTTAGAACACGTGTACACCGCGTACACCGGCGTTTGATTGGTTTGGTTACTTTTTAGCGATTTCACTGCTTTGTTGCTTTTCCAGTGGTACAAAAAACTAAAATTACCACCCCCTCCCCTCGTATAGCCTTAAGGTCAGCACGTCACACGAGGGCATGGGTGGCCGGCACCACGCCCGGCCGCCTTTATCTCCCAAGTTGCATTGTTTTATTGGTCATGAGCGGGAAACAAACTCAGTTTCATATTCTTAGGTTTTTTCGGTAAAGTCACGTAGGTAAAACATTAAAATTAATAAAAGTAAAATAAAATAAAAATCACGACGTTTCGGAGGCAACACAAGCTTCCGTCTTCAGGTGGAACCGTCACAGCCACGACAGCTGTATCAAGTAAATGAGAGATTGCAGGAGCTACCACTCCGTTTATATAATGGTTGGATAGGGGGGGGGGAAGGGCCAAGTAAAGCACACTTTTTATTCATATGGTAAGGTGAGGCTTAAGAGGGTGAGCCTTTGTTATGGAGAGGTACGGTTTGTGACTCAACCTGTGACAAGGAGACAACCACTAAACATGGTAAACCTGTAATAGTCTGTCAAATAAGATTGGCCAACTAAGTGTAGTTAAATCTTTTTTGCATTGTTAATCACATCTTTCCAATGCTTACTCAGTTTGTAACCATCATCACGGTTGAAATTTGTCTGTGTTTGTATATTTGTATGGCTTCGTGTACAAACCTTTGATGGTAGCCAGGAGGTTTGCAGAGAACCTTGGTCTCGGAAAAGACAATTTCATGAGAGCCCACCGAGTTGTAGCAATGATCGGCAACGGCCGAAGAATCAGTTCTGCCGTGTTTCAGATCTGACTTGTGCTCGCGGACACGATCAGAAACATGACTTTTCGTTTCTCCAATGTAGCAATCACCACAAATGCAACTCAATTTGTAGACTCCAGGATACTGTAAGTCAGGAATGACATCCTTCACAGATGGAATCAGATAATTGGTTCTTTACCCTTCTATCTGGCAACAAAACTGACACCTTTTTACAAGGAGTCATGTTTGCATAGACCGCAATACCTGCAGTCATAATACAAACAAAAGAACATAACTCTGATAATGTGCACTGTCCTTGAAGTTGATTGGTCCACACCCGAGACAGCTTTCCTTAGAGCCTAGTCTCATATGGGTTGGACCAGATGACGCCAAAAGGCGCACAACTCAAGGACAATGCACCATCAGAGTATGAGAGCTCGGGGCAAGCATCTACACTGAGTTATGTTCTTTTGTTTGTATTATGACTGCAGGTATTGCGGTCTATGCAAACATGACTCCTTGTAAAAAGGTGTCAGTTTTGTTGCCAGATAGAAGGGTAAAGAACCAATTATCATATTTTTACTGGCAAATGAGGTTCCCATAGAGTAGATGGAATCAGATCACGGATTTTATGCACTGTACTGAATCGGACTTGGATCTTATGTTTGTTTAGAATTTTGGAGATCTTTTTGGTCACGCCTGCTATGTATGGTAACGTGATAGTTTTGGTCGGAGTTTCATGTGGCTGTTTCTGTGTGGTGGGAGAAACAGCTTGGCGGATAGTGCGGTCAGAGTATCCGTTCATCCTGAGGGCCCGATGTACATGTCTTAATTCATCGGCTAGGTGGTGTTGGTCAGAAATGCCATTAGCTCTGTGGTATAGCGTTTTGATGAGAGAATTCTTTTGAGATGGGTGGTGGTGGGAATCCGGTTTCAAGTAGGAATCTGTGTGGGTGGCTTTCCTGTAGACAGAATGTCCCAAGGATCCGTCAGGCCTCCTCTCAAACAGAATATCCAAGAATGGTAGTTTACCGTCTTTCTCCACTTCCATGGTGAATCTGATGGATGGGTGTCTAGAATTAATGTGGTCCAAGAAGTGGTTCAATGCTGGGAGGCCATGCGGCCAGATGACGAAAGTGTCATCCGCATACCTCTTCCACAGGGAAGGACGCAGGGTGGATGTCTGGATGGCGTCTGATTCAAACTTTTCCATGAACATGTTGGCTATAACTGGTGACAAGGGGGAGCCCATAGGGGTACCCTCATTCTGTTTGTAGAAGGTGCCATTCCAGGTAAAATATGTGTTGGTGAGGCAATGCCTAACCAGCGCAGGTACATCAGAATTCAATCCATGTTGGACTAAGTCCTCAATTATTGTTTGGGTGTCCGGTACTGGGACTTTGGTGAACAAAGATACTACATCAAAGCTGACGAGGATGTCATCAGGAGATAGTACCATGTCCTTAACCATAGAGACTAATTGGGTTGAGTTGAGTACTGCCGAAGAGGTCTTGCCTGTGAAGGGGTGCAGAGTATCTGATAGAAAACGGGCTAGTTTGTACGTAGGAGAGTTTATCGTCGACACGATGGGTCGTAGCGGGGTGCCTTCTTTATGGATTTTGGGAAGACCATAGAGTCTGGGAGGTCTAGCCACCGATGGTTTTAGAGGGACGTTTGCTTGGTTCGATTAGGGAAGTCGAACTCGTGATCGTACTGTTGGTTTTTGTCGTTAGGCTTTTAGTGGGATCGTTTTTAATTTTGGAGTTACTCCCATCATTAAGAAGGTCCAGGATTTTGTTGTTGTATGAATCTTTATCCATGATGACCGTGCCCTTGTCTGCCGAGAGGATGACTATATCATCTCTCTTTTTTAGGTCCGCGAGTTCAGAGCGTTCGTTTTTGCTGATGTTACTAGTGGGTTTCTTAGCATTCTTAAGAATAGTAGCTATTTCAGCTCTTGCTACATCCGCATGGATGTGTCCTATGCCTCTGAGGGCTACATCAATCTGAGAAATCATATCCTCTACTGGTATATATTTAGGGGTGACGGCGAAATTTTGTCCTTTGGCCAGTACCGTTTTTAGATTGTCAGAAATTGGGATGTTACTCTGATTATTCACGGTCTTGTTAACATACAGCTTTGCGATGTGTGGCTCTGGTTTCTTCTTAGATAGGAGGTTGAATTTAGAAATCAGGTTAGCTTTGCATTTCGCTGACATTGAGTCAGCAGAAGCAGAAATCATGTTATCAACGTGGTTCCAATCGGAAGGTGACATTTTTTGTGTTGACTCAATGTCAGCCAAATGCAAAGCTAACCTGATTTCTCAATTCAACCTCCTATCTAAGAAGAAACCAGAGCCACACATCGCAAAGCTGTATGTTAACAAGACCGTGATTAATCAGAGTAACATCCCAATTTCTGACAATCTAAAAACGGTACTGGCCAAAGGACAAAATTTCGCCGTCACCCCTAAATATATACCAGTAGAGGATATGATTTCTCAGATTGATGTAGCCCTCAGAGGCATAGGACACATCCATGCGGATGTAGCAAGAGCTGAAATAGCTACTATTCTTAAGAATGCTAAGAAACCCACTAGTAACATCAGCAAAAACGAACGCTCTGAACTCGCGGACCTAAAAAAGAGAGATGATATAGTCATCCTCTCGGCAGACAAGGGCACGGTCATCATGGATAAAGATTCATACAACAACAAAATCCTGGACCTTCTTAATGATGGGAGTTACTCCAAAATTAAAAACGATCCCACTAAAAGCCTAACGACAAAAACCAACAGTATCATCACGTGTTCGACTTCCCTAATCGAACCAAGCAAACGTCCCTCTCTAAAACCATTGGCGGCTAGACCTCCCAGACTCTATGGTCTTCCAAAATCCATAAAGAAGGCACCCCGCTACGACCCATCGTGTCGACGATAAACTCTCCTACGTACAAACTAGCCTGTTTTCTATCAGATACTCTGCTCCCCTTCACAGGCAAGACCTCTTCGGCAGTACTCAACTCAACCCAATTAGTCTCTATGGTTAAGGACATGGTACTATCTCCTGATGACATCCTCGTCAGCTTTGATGTAGTATCTTTGTTCACCAAAGTCCCAGTACCGGACACCCTAATAATAATTGAGGACTTAGTCCAACATGGATTGAATTCTGATGTACCTGCGCTGGTTAGGCATTGCCTCACCAACACCTATTTTACCTGGAATGGCACCTTCTACAAACAGAATGAGGGTACCCCTATGGGCTCCCCCTTGTCACCAGTTATAGCCAACATGTTCATGGAAAAGTTTGAATCAGACGCCATCCAGACATCCACCCTGTGTCCTTCCCTGTGGAAGAGGTATGTGCATGACACTTTCGTCATCTGGCCACATGGCCTCCCAGCATTGAACCACTTCTTGGACCACATTAATTCTAGAACCCATCCATCAGATTCACCATGGAAGTGGAGAAAGATGGTAAACCATTCTTGGATATTCTGTTTGAGAGGAGGCCTGACGGATCCTTGGAACATTTTGTCTACAGGAAAGCCACCCACACAGATTCCTACTTGAAACCGGATTCCCACCACCACCCATCTCAAAAGAATTCTCTCATCAAAACGCTATACCACAGAGCCCATGGCATTTCTGACCAACACCACCTGGCCGGTGAATTAAGACATGTACATCGGGCCCTCAGGATGAACGGATACTCTGACCGCACTATCCGCCAAGCTGTTTCTCCCACCACACAGAAACAGCCACATGAAACTCCGACCAAAACTATCACGTTACCATACATAGCAGGCGTGACCAAAAAGATCTCCAAAATTCTAAACAAACATAAAATCCAAGTCCGATTCAGTACAGTGTATAAAATCCGTGATCTGATTCCATCTGTGAAGGATGTCGTTCCTGACTTACAGTATCCTGGAGTCTACAAATTGAGTTGCATTTGTGGTGATTGCTACATTGGAGAAACGAAACGTCATGTTTCTGATCGTTTCCGCGAGCACAAGTCAGATCTGAAACACTGCAGAACTGATTCTTCGGCCGTTGCCGATCATTGCTACAACTCGGTGGGCTCTCATGAAATTGTCTTTTCCGAGACCAAGGTTCTCTGCAAACCTCCTGGCTACCATCAAAGGTTTGTACACGAAGCCATACAAATATGCAAACACAGACATAATTTCAACCGTGATGATGGTTACAAACTGAGTAATCATTGGAAAGATGTGATTAACCATGCAAAAAAGATTTAACTACACTTCGTTGGCCAATCTTATTTGACAGACAACTATTACAGGTTTACCATGTTTAGTGGTTGTCTCCTTGTCACAGGTTGAGTCACAAACCGTACCTCTCCATAACAAAGGCTCACCCTCTTAAGCCTCACCTTACCATATGAATAAAAAGTGTGCTTTACTTGGCCCTTCCCCCCCCCCTCTCCAACCATTATATAAACGGAGTGGTAGCTCCTGCAATCTCTCATTTACTTGATACAGCTGTCGTGGCTGTGACGGTTCCACCTGAAGACGAAGCTTGTGTTGCCTCCAAAACGTCGTGATTTTTATTTTATTTTACTTTTATTAATTTAAATGTTTTACCTACGTGACTTTACCGAAAAAACCTAAGAATATGAATCCTTGCAGTCACGAAAGCTTCAAATCTAAACAAATTCAGTTTGTCGGGATTGAGTCGTTTCGCGCTAACCGCTCTACCACCTCCCCCCCTCCCCCCAAGTGGTACATTACAGTGCTGCACAAATAACAAAAATATAGTCGTTATTAACACTGGCATAAATTGGAAGCATTATATACGACAGACAATGTTTTGGACAGCGGTCCTTTTATAGCAGAGAGATAATTCATAAGTTTCCCAAACATTGACGGTTATTATTCCCTCTTGAGGGCAGCGTCAATTACGAGTGTGTTAAGATTCGTTCTTTCAGCTACGGTTCAAACAGGAGATGCCCGTCATCGGCTGAGTAACAATGCATCCCGCCATGAGATTGCCTTCCAAATGTGATGCTGCTTGGGGTTCGCTCAGTGTCTCATTGATTTAATTACATTCAGTGGCATGACAATAGGAGCTTTGAAACATATTAGGTCTGTGAATGCTCTTAAACTTAAGAAGTAATGGATACAATTCTGCTACACAACCAGCACCCTATGGAGCCTTCAGAGGAAGAATAGCAAGTTACACGTGCACTTCGATATAATTAATGCCGCCGTGTTAAAAATGTACTCTCAAGGCAATTGCACACTGTGCCCTCGCAGGTGGACATTATAACGCTGGCCGAGCAAATAATACAGGCCACTCCGGAGAGGATCAAGCAGGAGAACTTCACACCCATGGACTCCCCCCTCCGAGAAAGGCAGGAAAACCACGCCATCAACCAAACCATGGCCTGGCTCGCTGGCTACCTAGGGGACGTCGACCACCTGCCCAACCTATCCCAGCACAGGTGACAGCTGGCTTTAGTCTGCAGCACAGGCGGAGGCTAGGATGGATTATGTAGCTTATTGAGCGAATATCTGCTCTCCTGTGGCATTGTTGCTCTTGTAAACTGTGCCTCCTCTTAAGCTTTAGACATTCATCTTCTTGGTTCTTTCGGTAAAGTCACGTAGAAGGGACATAATAAAATAATTCTCACGACGTTTCGGCTACAACGCAAGCAGCCGTCTTCAGGTGAAGAATGAAAAACTGCCAAGCTTGGAGCGTATATATAAGCTCCTCCAACCCAGCTTATATAAAAAAATGCTAAGAATCTGAGTTTCTGAACCTTGGGCATTAACAATAAAGCCATACAATTCTAAAAGTTCCTAACTGTTGCTCTCTGTGCCTGAGCATTTTTACAATACATGTTTAAAATGCTAAGTCTGCCTGTCCCTGTTCTCTTTGTGTCACAATTTATGATTGAGCGTTAGAATTTATATTATTATTTGTGAAGTAATATGGAAAAAAGTCCACTTCCTTCTGCGTTTTTCCGTATTGCCTTTGATGACCGTGTTGATTAAGGTTGACTGCAACTCACACACTGTGAGTTGACACTGAACACACTTGGCACACACACAGCACACAGCCTGCATCGCATGTACTCTTAATTGCTCAGTGATGATTATTCAAACATTTCAATGTATGACTCCTATTTATATGCAAGTTTCCAATATTTGTTCTATTTTGAATTATATTTTATATTTTAGAGCAACAGCGAACTGGCAGTAACTGCCGAGTGTTGTGCTTTGCTTGCCAGAGAGCCGGCTTTTTTCATGATCGCTCTGTTCCTGTCTTCACCTAGACATTTATCTCAATTACCCAAGCATGCCACCTGGTCATGTCTCATCACTATGGGAAGTGGATCAACTTGATTCTGGCAGTTGATTTGCTTAATTTCATTGATGAAGACTGTGAAATATTTCAGAGATTAAATGTAAAAGGAATTGTAGTCCCTCCGACATAATAGTTTTGGTGCCTTAATTTTTCAGGAACTAGCCAGGTGGCTCAGCACCTCGCAATCGGAAAGGTTGCGAGTTCAAATCCGGGTTGGTGCATTGACTCAACCCATCAATGCCCCCGGAGTTCATAAAAGTCTTACCACTTTGTGGTGAAGTCAACAGTGGTTGTCCTCTGGAGATACTTGCACCCTGCTGTGGAATTTATAATTTCCTGGTTCATGGGTTGTAAACGAGAGGTGAGCGCCACCGTAATGCTAATTTTTCTTGCCTAAGCAGTGTGCAGTACCAGCCTCAATGTACCCCAATGGATGCCATCTATGATACCCTGCCCATGGTGATCTGCTACTATACCAGCGGAGCACAAACCTTGTGCAGCAATACGGTCAGCACAGTTTCACCAGTGTCTCCGGCCCCAAGACCTGGACCCGGTTACCAGCGGCAGATGTCCGGGATCCATGCTTGAGTTCTGAACTAGTTTTGCAACAGACTTACAATGGCGTTATTGCAAAGAGCTTTCCTGTGCTCTGATCAAAAGGGTGTGCGATAACAAATGTTCAGAATCGCTTACTTACAGTTGAGAAATTTAATTTCCGATTTGATTGTATTTCTCCCCTAGTGTAAAACACGAGCACATTGTCATTTTTGTGCAGATCCCTGTACAATGAACCGCTGACGCCCGCCTCCAACACCAGCCAGAGCCCCGTGAGGTCCCCGCTCAATGAGATCGCCTTCGAGTGCGTGGAGACCCCCACCGAGGCCGACTGGTCGGCCTTCCTCAATGCCTCCACCAACGGCAAGATAGAGAACGAGTTCTCTCAGCTGACGCTCTCTGACCACGAGCAGCGGGAGCTCTACGAGGCGGCCAAGATCATCCAGACGGCCTTCCGCAAGTAGAAGGTGTTTGAGAGGATTTTTCCGTTGCCCTCCGTGGACACAGCTGCTGCCCCCGCTGTGCTAACACTGACGCTATTGCCGTTGTTGCCATGGTAAGAGAGCGCAAGAGCCAGACGCGGTTCTGATCCTGACCGGAGGTCAACCCAGATCATTTATATCTTGTGCCTCTCTCTCTTATGTTTACGACGAAATGTTTACGGACGTGAACGTTTTCCACACGCAAATGAAAAGTGCATCGTACCGACACGCGACTGGTATAGCTATCGCAAGGGATTTTTTTAATGTGTTTTGACACTCATAATGGACACAGTTGTAATATGTGTGTATAAAACTATATATAACAAAAATACTATTTTACAACGCTTTGTAAATCCACTGCTGGATAGCAGCCTTCCCGCACCATGTCAGTGGTGGGGGTTGTTATTATTACTAGTTAGCTCACTGCAGTGCAGGTTATTGAAGGGGGGGAGCATCGAAGTGGGAGCATAGAAGTACAGAACAGCAATGGATTTTGCAGCACTGCTCTCTGCTGCCCAACAATTATCCCTGCAGTAGTCTATAGCGGTGATTGCCTATCATATCCAGGTTCAAACCTTCCTAGCTTCTGGTGAATTGGTTATTGGCTTTATCCTTTGGGAGTTGGCAAAGTGCGTATCACATCCTGGTAAGACAACAGTGGTCATCCTATTTTGAGTCTGACGCCTAACCATGAAAATGTAGAATTCCCACCGCTACCTTGGCCTCCTAATGAGGACACTTAAGTTGTATTTTACATCAACTAATACCATAATTACCTAAATAACCACGATTATATTCACATATATATTCGTATTAATTGTGTTGTCTTTTATACCCGTGTAATTATAAGTAAGTCCCAATACTTAAACTGCTTTTGTGATCTTACCTGTTTGGGTGATACTTTGGTGGGGCACCTCAATCATAGTTGGAAGGTTGTACACGGTGGTTGTAAATGTTAGTGGTTGCACTATATTATATTGTACTATATAGCTGCTGTACTATGGGGCCGTCCATAAATGACGTCACGCACCTAGGGGGGGGGGGTCAGACATTTGTGACCATTTGTGTACCGAAACCCGGCGATCATGCTCATTCGCCCGTTGACTCGCCCCGGAATTTTCCTGCGCGGCCACCCGCGCCTCGACCAACTTCCGAATGTTAAATTGAACGTGGTCGGACAGTTTTGAGCGTGACGCAGCAGACTTGACTTGCAATTGCACCTCCATGCGGGGATCAACATCCCTGCCATACATCAAGTAGAAGGGCGAATAACCCGTGGCCGCATGAGGTGCCAAATGATATGCGGCCAGAACTCCAGGTATACGCAGGTCCCAATCCAACTGTGCCTCATCCACCTGATGGCACAACATAAAAGTAATAGTACGGTGCAGACGCTCGACCATACCATCGGTCTGCGGGTGGTAGGGGGAAGTTCGCACCTTCTGCGTACCCAGAAGGTCACAGACCTCCCGCAGAAGGTTAGATGAGAAGTTTTTTCCCTGTTCGGTCAGCAGCCGTTCCGGGGCGTCCTTATCCAGGACATAGCCCTGGAGAAACGCCTCTGCAATGGCTGCCGCCGACTGGTTGGGGAGGGGCCAGGCCATAGGCCAGCGGGTGAAATACTCAACCCCAACCAGTAGGTACTTATTGCCCGAGCGGTGACAGGAAAAGGACCCAGAATGTCAAGTGCCACCAACTCGTTGACCCGGGACACCCGAATTGACTGAAGGGGCGGGCAGGCCGCCCTAACCGGGTGTTTCCGTCGCGCATACTGCGTGCAACTCTTTAACAGGTCGGTGACATCGCGCGCCATTCCAGGCCAAAAAAAATCCAATTGCAGTGTTGCGAGCGTTTTGTGAATACCCAAATGCAGGATGCGTTCGTGCGCCACCCACACGGCCCTGCCCCGCAGAGCGGTGGGGACGACAATTTTATAACGACACGAGCTGGCGTCCCATGACATGAGGAGACCATCACGCAAAACGACAGCTCCAATACCCTCCTGGCAATTGCGAGCACGTTCGGCACGACGGCGTAACCTAAGGAGGGAAGCGTCCTCCATCTGAAACCGTCCCCATTCCTCCAGGGGCAGGTCGAGCAGCGAGTCGCGAGCAACCAACTCATGCGAGTCGACAATAGGGACAGGCTCCCCGTCGACCACCCCTGCCGCCGCCGCAATGGAAGAAGCAGGTGTAGCCACCGTGGCCGACTTGCACCTCCCAGAGCCCATAAAGCACGCACAACCGTCTCCCAGAGGAAGGCGCGATAAGCCATCAGCGTTCAAATGTCGCGTGCCCTTCCGGTATGTTACCGTGAACGCGTAGTCCTGTAGGACCTCGAGCCATCGTGACAACTGGCCGGATGGCCGGTCTATTTTTAGCGCATACTGCATTGCCGCATGATCAGAATGAACCGTAAAATTCCTGCCGTACAGGTACGGACGATACTATTGTATAAACACGACAATAGCGAGCAGTTCACGGCGAGTAACGCAATAACGTTGTTCCGCCGGAGACAGCACCCTACTGCCGTATGCAACGACGCGTTCGACCCCGTCCACGACCTGCGAGAGCACTGCGCCAATGCCGGTATTACTGGCGTCAGTGTCCTGGATGAAGGGCAATGTGAAATCAGGGTAGCACAAGGGAGGGGCACCGACGAGGGCATCGCGAAGCACCTTAAATGCCCCGTCCTCTGCATCCCCCAGTGGAACTTGGCCCCCTTAGCCGTTAAAGCATGAAGAGGTTTGCTATTGTCTCAAACCCCTCAACAATAGGACGCGAAGGCTATAAAGCTGCGGACTTCCCCTACAGACGTGGGCGTCGGCCACGTCCTCACACAATCAGTTTTGGCGGGTCGGTGGCTATGCCCGTACGACTGACGACGTGCCGAGGTACCGCACCGATTCCCGCAATAGAAAACACTCCTGGGGCTTGAATTTAAGGTTAGCGGTCCGCATCCTGACAAACACAGCCCTCAATCTCTCCAAATGTTCCTCAAACGTGCGACTGAGAATAATCACGTCGTCCAAATAGATGAGACATGAGTCCCACTGCAGCCCAGCAAGGACCAGCTCCATTAATCTCTGGAATGTCGCCGGATCTGAATGCAACCCCATGGGTAACCGATTAAATTGATAAAGGCCCTGTGGCGTGCGGAACGCGGTCTTCGATTTAGATGCCTCATCCAAGGGCAGTTGCCAAAATCCGGATAAAAGGTCCAAGGTGGAAAAATACCGCGCCCCGCCAAGGCATCCAGTGATTCGTCCATGAGCGGGAGCGGATACGCGTCCGCCAGCCAAACTTTGTTAAGTTTTCGAAAATTCACACAAAATCGCAAACTGCCATCATGTTTCTTTACGAGCACAATCGGTGCACCCCATGGGCTGTTGGAAGGAGCCACAATGTCCGTGGCCAGCATGTCATTCACCGCCAACCGGACATGTTCTTTCTCTGCCGGGTTCAACCGAAACGGATTCTGCCGAATGGGAGCGGAATCGCCCGTGTCAATGTGGTGGTTCAATAGATTAGTGCACCCGACATCAAATTTGTGCTTACTAAAAACATCGGGGAATTCACGGAGTAACATATGCAATCTCAATCGCTGGGACTCGGAAAGTTTAACACGTAGGCTTTCGCGACCAATATTATTCATAATCAACGTTTTTGGGTTCAGATCGCGTTATTTATAAATGTGTTGTAACCCTCCACCACCCGACACGGCCAATCAGTAAAAAAATGTCACGTTGACAAAAGAAAAATAGTTCACTGCTTTAGCCCACCGGTGTGTTGAAGCGTGAAACCACAGCATTTACAATTTGAGTACGACGTTTCGCTGGTAATTGCATCCAGCATCATTTGGCAATTCGCCAGAATGGTGAGGCTCTGCTGTGTCTCCCGTTCTTATATAGAGCAGCAGCAGGGTGACGTCATCATTAACTCATTAACTCATCAGGTGCAAAGATTCGAGGGGGGAGTTATTGTAATTATATACTAGATTAGTAATCAGGCTATTGTGACGATGCGAGTTGTAGATTAGTAATCATTTGGAATGTGTTTTATTGTGATTATGCTACATTAGTAATCAGTTAGTGTTTGTTTCCCTTATAAGGAATTGTAATGTATCTTATTTAATAATACGCTTCCAGGCCGCACTAAGCCTGTAGCTGTCTGAGCGATTAAAGTTATTTCTGTTTCTCTCAATTTCAATCGATTCTCTAATTAAATTTTCAGCCCTGAACAGAGAGAATCCATCCAACCATCATCGGTGTCAGACTGCGCCTCGGACCTAGGCGTATCATCCACATAAGCCACGATGGAGTCAGTGTGGAGTAGCAACGATGCATGGGCAATCACAGCGCCCTGGTGCACGACCTTTGTCCGCAACCCGGCATTCACCACATGAATGAAGGGTTGTCCCTCAGCAGGCACAAGCGTTTGTGCTCCCACCAGCTCCAACCCCCGTACGGCCGTGTTGGAAGGAGCCAGCAAAATACCCGACATTGTGTCCGACCCGAGTGGTTTCCGTAACTGAAGCGGAATTATTGGTCAAATAACGGCACAAATTTGTATTGGCGATATTAAATTAACGGGTCCCATTTTGGTTTCTGAGACCCTTGCTGTTCCCTGTTTGCTGGGCATGGACTTCCTCGGCAAAATGCCCATTAAAATTTTGATCGACAAAGGCTGCATTGAGCTCCCTTCGGGCCGCCGGATGTCGTTCCTGCCTTTGCCCACCGGGCTATGCACGGCTTGCGCGACTGTTCCGCCTTTGGCCCGACCGGTTCGGACCGGTACCTACCCCTCCGCCTGGTTGTGGCGCATGTGTGTCAAACCTGACCACCACACATGCAAGAAACGTAGCAGTACAGCTCACGTAAAAGTATGTTTATTATTTTCTTGGTTCTTTCGGTAAAGTCACGTAGAAGGGAAGTAATAAAACAATAAAACATAATAAAATAAAATAATTCTCACGACGTTTCGGCTACAACGCAAGCAGCCGTCTTCAGGTGAAGAATGAGACACTGCCAAGCTAGGAGCTTATATATAAGCTGGGTAGGAGGTGGAAGAGGAGCACCTTAACAAAAGAATGTGCATATCAAGAGGAATTTAGCATATTCATGGGAAATGCGTAGGAGGTGGGCGGGGGGGTTTCGAAGTCATATTATGCCCATGCATTATGCAGGATCAGCAGCACCAAGGGAGGGTGCAGGGAATAGCATTAACAAAGGAAAGGAATGTTAATAGTATGTAGCTGCAGTTACTAAATAACCACGTAGAAAACTAAAGTGTAAACTACCTAAAAAACTAAAGTATAAACTGCATAGCATCATCAGTATATTTACTATACTCTACAATAAGCTGAGTTACTAACAGCAAGTAATACCTTACAATTCTACGTCGTAAAAATTATATAATATGCTTCCATCTAAACTTTATTCTCTTACATCACACGAGCATACACCGTACTATATACTGCCATAGATAAACCCAACGTTAAATTATATACTGTGTTGCTATAAACCACCTTATACATTTTAATATAACACTATGTATTATTCTACCCACCCTAATGTGTATCACACTGCTATATATTTACTATACAATTACGACACCATACATTACTCTGCACACTGCACCATGCCAGTGAGTGGAACGTTGTTGGCGAAACGTCGTTAGAATAACTTGCGTTGTGGCCGAAACGTCGTGAGAATAATTTCATTATGTTTTATTTTTATTATTTTATTACTTCCCTTCTACGTGACTTTACCGAAAGAACCAAGAAGAAGATTCCACTAGGTAGCGATAAATTATATTGTTGGATGAAACGTGCTTACGTATGATGACGTTAGCACGTATGATGACGTAAGCACGTTAGGGCTTGCCCTCCCGGAAGCCATAGAGAATGCATTGGAGCGCCCCCGTTTGAAAAAAAACATCTTTCAATGTAAGTCTATGGGGCCACTCGGGGCGATTCTCAGCCGGAGTGAAATCGCCTCAAAAGAGGCGGTACTCCACAGAACGTGACATGACGCTGATTGGACTATATCCAGAGGCTGCAGTGACGGCTAGCGTGACTCTGTGGTTGAATGACATTGGTGGTGCGTCGCCCAATCGCCCTAATGAAGAAACCGCCCCTGCCCTGCACCCTCCCTTGGTGCTGCTGATCCTGCATAATGCATGGGCATAATATGACTTTGAAACCCCCCCGCCCACCTCCTACGCATTTCCCATGAAAATGCTAAATTCCTCTTGATATGCACATTCTTTTGTTAAGGCGCTCCTCTTCCACCTCCTACCCAGCTTATATATAAGCTCCTAGCTTGGCAGTGTCTCATTCTTTACCTGAAGACGGCTGCTTGCGTTGTAGCCGAAACGTCGTGAGAATTATTTTATTTTATTATGTTTTATTTTTATTGTTTTATTACTTCTCTTCTACGTGACTTTACCGAAAGAACCAAGAAGATGAATCCCTGCAGTCACGAAAGCTTTAAATCGAAATTTATGTTTATTATCTCATTAAAATATAGATCATTTATCTCGGGGGGCTTCCACTAAAACATTTGAACTATCTTAACACATTTACTTGTGAAAACTTTCCATAAAACACCAATTCCAGTTGTTTGTATGTTACCTCCACTTACCTTATAAGCTACTTTCTAGTTCGAACCTCTTTTCATCTGCGGTTATAGATAGGGTAATCTTTCTATTTTCAATAAGTAGGAATTCATAACAATAAAAATACATGCCGATGTTATCCATAAACAGAAAAAAACTCGTATCGTTGGGTTTGGAGCGTACTGTGCTAACCATTGCGGCCTTAATTTTACTCTAAAGACCTCATTGAGACCAGGAGTCGTGTCAAGGGAGACCTTGGCGTTTACGTACGTGGAGAAGCACATTTGAATGTGTAAATTAAACAATGCAGGTAACACTATTTGAAAAAAATGTTGCAACACGATTAAGGATGCGTGTTTCACAGTAAAATGTTAAGACAATTAAAACATTACTTATTAAACAACAAAAACACAGTGTTGTGTAACTTAGTTTCAATTCCAGATTTAATGTCATTGTCGTTTATGAAAAACAACCGTGAATATGCTCGGAATGTGACCTTGAATCACCATGAGACACGGGTTGATCGAGCGAAGTTTTCTCTTGTTGCCTTGAGCCATTCTTAATCCGCTGCTTCACAGTGACTCATATTGGCAATTTGACACTTGCTACGTGGAAAGTACAACTTAGCTTGAAGTCCAATCTAATGGTTTACCAGATGTCCACTTAAGCGGTTAATAATTTCACATGCAATTTAGCGGCAAGAGTTTGTATCGAAACTGAACTAAAAAATGTTTTATTTTACCAGGTATGGCCTACTGCGCTCTAATGTTCTTTTTCAGAAGCTACCTAGCCACAATTGATAGCTCAACGAAGTGGCTTTTCACGTGGAAATTTATAGCAGCCAAATAATCTAAACGTGTGATGTTGATTCGAAATGTGGAGGGAAAAACCAGAGACCCGGAGAAAAATCCACGTGACCACAGGGAGCACATGCAAACTCCAAATATATGGGCGTCGGGGTTGGGATCAAACCTCCTGTATACCAGGCGAGGTAGTTAATATATTGCCGCTGTGGTCTCTTTCAATCATTGCATCGTATAGCAAAGAGTCACCAGATGTATTTTCTTTTTTTATCTCTGGATTTAAAAAAGAAAAATTCAACATAGGAAGAAGTCACAGAAACTCCACGGACAAAAGTCCCAGGGTCATTACTCCTGGGTTTAAGGGAAGGTGAAAATTGGGGCTCACTGCCCCACCCAAGTTGGGGACCACGAGCGAGAGCACAGATTATTTATTTTATATGGGGAGGAAAGGATGAGGAGAGATGAACAAAACTAAAGGGAGTAGAAGGGGAACAAAATTGCAAAGGAAGTTTATCTTCGACACACGAAGTAAACTGATTGCCAGATAAAGTCCCGCAGAGCAGTGATTAACTCCTGTTCATCCCCCCAGGGGTGGCCTAATCTCCTGGACATGGATTTTTTTTTCATTGACCAATTCAGTGTGAGATTTCAGGTCTTAGCGCAATCTGTGGGAGTTCTGAGGCCAGGTGTTTTTTTGAGAGACCTCGAGAATAATGAGTTGCACAGTAATATTGTATAACAAAACGTACGTTTAAATCATTGCTTTAAAGACGTAACTTACTTGAAGCCACATCTACATTAAATGTAAACTACCTTTGTAAATACACTGATTATTTTCTTGTTGGAGTGCAATGGTCTTCCCTGATTTTCCAACGCAGCGTATTTCAAGTCCTCATTTGTATTTCAAATTACAAATTGGCCTAAGTTCAACGGAAGCACTTTTGCTGGCTCCTTGTCTGTGTGTTACCTCTTATATAATCAGTCTGTAATTGAAGGTAAAATATATCAACTTCAAGGAAAATATAAAGAGCATCTGGCAGCAGTTTTTTTACTTCCCTTTCTCTGTATCCTTGTATGCAAATTCAAGTTTCGCAATGTATATTATCTTTCGAATAGCAAGCAACGTTGTGTAAAGATCCTCTTGACAGCTACAATAAGGGATTGAATTAAACATCCTTTGACACTTTTCACATCAAAATACCACATCAATCAGTGAAGGTTAAAGAATGACGTTGGTCCCTTTTGCAGGGACGGCGTCTAAAGGAGCAACAGGACATGGCTGCAGCTGTTATCCAGCGATGCTACAGGAAGTATAAACAGGTAAAACCCATTCCGTTCGGCCACTGTGCGACAACATCTTTGTGGGTATAAGGCACACATTGAGAGCTTGTCTGTCCATTGAACAGAATTGCAGCTGTCATTCCCATCAGCTAGAACGTGGGAGGTGTAGGTTAAAGTTTAAGTGTAAATATACAAAAAACTTGGGGTTGTTCAGCACAACCATTTATGGCCTTCGGCCAGGAAAGTCACGGAAAAAATTGCACACGAACGACGCATTCACGCAAGCACCCGATGCTCCGTTTTGAAGTTTTAAATTGTATTTCTGCATTAAAAGCTTATATCATTTTACATCTGGAAGACTTCATTGAAAACGACATTTTACGTGAATTTTCTCTCGTCGTTATATAGATGGCCTTGCTGGGGGTTCGGTTCGGTCGAGATAAGGCGACATAGAGCTGGCTGTGTGAGAAGACAGCCG
Organism: Lethenteron camtschaticum; assembly: GCA_018977245.1. NCBI lineage: Eukaryota > Metazoa > Chordata > Hyperoartia > Petromyzontiformes > Petromyzontidae > Lethenteron > Lethenteron camtschaticum. Next base: position 65,243 of record WFAB01001388.1, on the reverse strand, counting down.
TCTGCAGATCGATTCCAACGTAATCGAACGTCTGTCCCTGCGCCTCCGTCGTTCATGCAGGGGGCACGTAGGTTTGCAGCGCCCCCTGTATGAAAACGACGGAAAGTGCAGCATTCAGCACAGATAGATAAAGTTGTGCGCTTATATAAGAGTATTGTTTGGATATTTTAGCATTGTCCAAATGTGCCTTTTTTTTACCGTAACATTCCATTGTGTGCTTTCACACGCTTTGCAGTCTTTAAAATCTTCTTGGTTCTTTCGGTAAAGTCACGTAGAAGGGAAGTAATAAAATAATAAAAATAAAACATAATAAAACAATTCTCACGACGTTTCGGCCACAACGCAAGCAGCCGTCCTCAGGTGAAAACCAGGTCCGTCGAGGCGACAGAGTCTGAATGAAACAGCACACGAGCTTGGAGCATATATATAAGCTGGGCGCATTGACAAAGGAATTTGCATATCAAATGAATTTAGCATATTCAGATTCACCATGGAAGTCGAAAATGATGGCAAGCTACCCTTTTTGGATGTCCTAATCAAAAGGAGACCTGATGGTTCAATGAGCCACTCTGTCTACAGGAAAGCCACCCACACGGATGCTTATCTAAAACCGGATTCCCACCACCATCCATCCCAGAAGAATTCCCTCATCAAGACTCTATATCATAGAGCCCAATGCATCTCCGACCATGAACACATTTCCAGTGAACTCAAACACGTACGCCAAGCTCTTAAGGCTAATGGTTACTCCGACTACACAATCCGCAAAGCCATCACTCCAACCATCAAGAAGGATCCTGTTCAGGAGCCTTTCAAGACCATCACCTTACCCTACATTGCTGGGGTCACAAAAAAGATCTCCAAAATCCTGATTAAACACAAGATCCAGGTCCGATTCAACACAGTACATAAAATCCGTGATCTGGTCCCGTCTGTAAAAGATGTGGTTCCAGACATACAGTACCCTGGCGTCTACAAACTAAGTTGCCTCTGTGGTAGCAGTTACATTGGAGAAACCAAACGACATGTCTCGGACCGCATCCGTGAACATAAGGCAGACCTGAAACACGGTAGGACAAACACCTCAGCCGTGGCAGATCACTGTTACAATTCAGTGGGCTCACATGACATTGACTTCTCCAAGACAGAGGTTCTCTGCAAGCCATCTGGCTATCATGAGAGATTCGTTCATGAGGCGATCCACATATACAAACACAGAGACAATTTCAACCTAGAAGATGGATTCTGGCTTAGCAATCATTGGAAGGACGTAATAAACCATTTCGGATCTTAACTGATTGTGTTCACGTTTACGGTGACTTTCAGACCGCGTTCCACTCACTGGCATGGTGCAGTGTGCAGAGTAATGTATGGTGTCGTAATTGTATAGTAAACATATAGCAGTGTGATACACATTAGGGTGGGTAGAATAATACATAGTGTTATATTAAAATAGATAAGGCAGCAACTGCAGCAGCAGCAGCAAGTGCAGCAGCAGCAGCAACTGCAGCAACAGCAGCAACTGCAGCAGCAGCAGCAACTGCAGCAGCAGCAGAAACTGCAGCAGCAGCAGTAATTTCAGCAGCAGCAGTAACTGCAGCTCCCTTTGATGCTGTTAATCCTGCATAATGCACATGCATACGCAGGAATAATCACATTCCTGCATTTCCCATAAATATGCTAAATTCCTTTTGATATGCAAATTCCTTTGTCAATGCGCCCAGCTTATATATATGCTCCAAGCTCGTGTGCTGTTTCATTCAGACTCTGTCGCCTCGACGGACCTGGTTTTCACCTGAGGACGGCTGCTTGCGTTGTGGCCGAAACGTCGTGAGAATTGTTTTATTATGTTTTATTTTTATTATTTTATTACTTCCCTTCTACGTGACTTTACCGAAAGAACCAAGAAGATGAATCCCTGCAGTCACGAAAGCTTTAAATCGAAAGTCTTTAAAATGTTGACCCGCGTGTGCGTGTACACTACATATTGCACCGTTCCTGTCCTTGAGTGAAAATATCCCTTAAATGGCACTGATTTAAAGATAAAAAAACTAAGAGACGTTCGTTGTTTGTATGCAATTGACCATTCTATCTTAGAAATAAGCACCACTGAATTACGTGAGAGAAAATGTGAATTAGCTCGATAACAAAATGCAGGCGCTGTATAGAAAATGTATATATGCTTTTAAATATTATAATTAACAATATTAAATAACATTGCCTCTAACATTGCTATGAAATCTCACTTCACAAAAATGCATCGCCTTCTTGAATATGACTCACAATGTATGCAAATGTCACTGTATGTTAACATCGATTGTATGCATAGGACACTCATACATTTTTCGTGGTATTTTCACACGCATATGCAAAATATGACTGACAAGCATCTGTGTTCATATGGTTAGTTTCACTGTGACAGAATTACAGCACGGGAGACAGAACCTATAAAAAAACGAAACGTTGTAGCATAAGCATCTTCAATAATAGATATTTTTTGGGTGAGATTGTGTAAATATAAATGTGTCGTTAAACCCGCCACCACCCGACACAACCAATGAGTAAGGTTTGTCACGTAAACAGAATATTTACAATCTGAGTGCGACGTTTCGCCAATAATTACAACTAGCATCATCAGGCAGATAAGCATCTTCTTGTGTTTTATGGAAAGCGAATTTACTGACACGGCATGTTCATCCGATACGTGACAGAGCCCATTGTATTGCCAGGTCCAACGAGCCTGCACTTGTTCTTGTAATTTTGTAGCATGAAATAACGCGTAACCATTTTATTTTAAACATCGAACAGTCGATTAGCTCATACATTTATTGCATTTAAGAGCATAACCGTCGCTAACCCTTCGAATAATCCAAATTTAACGTACGTTTTTGCCCATTAGTGACAAACTGATGATTATTTACTAACCGCTATCATTTATTTGTTGTGGCTGTGCACTAATTTTGTGGATTATGCATTTCACATACACATCAATGCTGACACGAAAGCAGACATACGACCACATGTAATATTTACATGCGTTTGGATTTTGAGTTATATTTAGGGCTGTAACAAGAGGGCCAACCCGTACAACTTAAATGGAACCCCTGCCCATACAAGGGCGATTATTTCGCAAACACAGACATGGCACACGTCACATATAATAATAACAACCAGGATCTGGTCGATGCCAGCTCTGCAAAGCTGATTTAATCCAAAGATGACATTTAAATGCTTGTGGGAGATTAGAGGTTTTTTTTTTAAGTTGCCTGATCTACAAAGCGAGATGATAGCAACTTGTTTTTACACTTTGATATCAAGTTTTACCTTGCGAGATACATTTCCAGAAGTAAATCTATAAAAACTTTTTTAAAAAATTCACGAGATAATGTCTGTATAAAGAGCATTCGTTATCTTGCAAAACTGGTATGCTTCTGCATAGTTTCAATTGCCTTTATGTACGACGTAGTATCTTTTACTTTTACATTCCGTGTGTATACTTCTCTCTTTTTTTACCGTAAACGTTAAAATACCATCAAGATATATCGTTCTTAAAGCTTTAATTTAACAACACATCATACAAGGACTGCAGTGGCAGTGGTGTGAAAGTAACACGTTAAAAGTAACTTATTACGTTGAGCACTGATACTGTGCCCTATAATGGAAATATATGAAATGTTGAAGTTCTCCTACACACTGTTAGATGACATATTGCTTAACTTAAATATAATAGACTGCTGTGGCAGTGTTGTTCAATAGCAGAACACTGAAGAATGGCCATTTTCCAATATATTTGCCCACTATGTAATTTCTGTTAAAAGGCATTATTAATAATGGTGGTAGGTTTTTATTATTATTAATTAAAATTGTGATAAATTAGAATTTCGGCGGCCTCCGACCGCCTTATTCTATCTCCTACGGAGGGCCTCTCAGCGCTCTGTGCCTCGCCAACTGCCCCCACTGATGTCCTCTTCTTCCCCCCTCCCAAATGTGTGCAGATACAACTGATTCTATTGTATGTAGGGTGTGTAAGTATATATTTAGATACTACTAACTATTGTATGTAGGGTGTGTAGGCATATATGTAGACACTACTGACTATTTTATGTAGGGTGTGTAAGTATATATGTAGATACTACTAACTATTGTATGTAGGGTGTGTACGTATATATATAGATTATACTGACTATTGTAAGTATATATGCCTGCACAATATATTTATTTTTTGGCGGGGGGGGAGTGAATCCCTTTTTGGGGGAGTCGACAATTTTGGAAAACCTATTAGATCAACTCTTTTACCACCGCACCTGGGGGTGTCCACTTTATATAACTTTTTTTGTATTATTCATGCCTTCTGAAAATCTTTTTTTATAATTAAGTGGACGGACAAATGGGCATATGGAACGCCGGACTTTTTTTTATAAATCGTTGCTGCCTCGGCGATCTAGCCACTCAGAATAAACGAAAAGACAAACGCCAACTGAAACATTTATAAATGGTTACTCTCCAAATGAGGAAAACAAATCGTGTAAAAAAAGTGTTTAAACGTTATTGATTGTGTACTTTTTTTTAGATAAAGTCTTGTATGTACACAGACGGCACTATTTTATAATAGTTTACAACACTTTTGTTCATCGACTGCTGAATGAAGGCTTCCTTATGGTGTTGTCGGAGGTTGTTTGACCATAATTCACCACCTGGTTCAGTACATGTTTTAAAGTCGGGAGCCGAGGACGAATTTAGACATCACTGACTACCGATGTTTGCCATGGTCAAGATTCATACCCAGGTCACTGGATTCGGAGTGCAGTGCACTAACCACTGTGTCACTGCTCTCCACTCCAAACACATGATAGGTCATAGCATACATATGTATATTTAACTCACGTAGCATTTGAAACATCTGTTAATAAGAATACCATTTCAGTGCAAATTGTGTTTTAAGTACTTTCCTGGTTTCTCCAGTAATTATAACTTGTATGGGTGTATCATCTGCGACCGCTTTAGACACAATTGTTGGCAATTACTTAACATGAAATTAAGTTTTGAAAGCTTACTTATCACATCTTAAGTTAATACATGTTTGTGCCCCAACAGCCTGTAAAGGCGATACATGGGATTTTTCTCTTTGTATATAATTGGGGAGTAGTTAGCAGGCTGCACTACTATCCCGGCAACCTGAGGTCGAATCCCGCTCATAGCAAACACCAGTGACGATTATCTGAACTGGTCCTGGGCCTCTCCTAGGACGACTCAGCCTCAAATGAGTACCCAATGTGGAATGTATACATTACCACTGGGGAGACAAAGGCAGCTGGGTGTGATGATGACTACTTACCCCCTCATGTGCCATGCCTGCCTTCATAGGTGCTCACTAATGGCATTTTCACCAACAGTCTGTTAAACGCTTTATGGGACTATCACTCTATATGCAGCTCTAAGTCTTCTCAGCCACAGCTATTCACTCTCTTCTCTATTCTTGCGCAACATGGACCCCTTTAAAGAATCACAGTGAGCTCCTCCGCAGGTATAGTTTGCGTTGGCTGGGTCACGTAACCCGCATGCTTAGCCACTGCATGCCAAAGCAGCTTCTGTTTGGCCAGATAGAAGCGGATAAATGGCCACTTCACCGGTTAGAAAAGTAATGGGCTGATGTGGTACGGGAGGATGTGGAGCTGATTGGACTCGCCGATGTCTGGTGCCAGTGGTGTCTTGATCTGCCTCTGTGGAGGTTTTAAAAGGACGTAATTGGGCAGTTTGAGGCAGTCGACCTTCAGCAATGTTGCAGAGGTTAATTTATTACAAAAATTTACAGAGGCACCGAGCAGCTAAAATGCAGCAAGGAGGAGCACAGGTAGTGCATTTGCCAGTCAACTCATAACACCTTGGTCTGTCCCGTGACCTCCTGCTAACGTCATGGTGACGTCACACTTCAAGTGGCCTCAACATACATCTAGCCTGGCACAAGCGTCATGGTGACGTCACTGACACTTTGTGGCGAAAGGTGCCGGTTGTTTGTATGTGGTCATTATAATGCATGATATACTCTATGTAATATACACATTTGTTTACATTGAAAAAACAAGAAGTTGACACATGGAATGTGAAATTCAGAAATATGTCGGACATGAAGGTATCTCATTGGAAATCAACTCTCATACTTTTTTTCTAAACATAGGAATACATGACAAAAATTTGCATGCAACTGACTTCATATAAATCAACTTTTTAAACTCAAATGAATGTCCCCCGGTAGCAATTAAATGTCACAATTTGGGACAGTGGTTTATGCACTGTGCTCTGCACCTGACAACCTAAGTTCAATTCCATGTCGCAGCTGACATCAGGGGTGAGTGATATCTTCAATGAGACCTGTGTACTCCCTTCACCAACCCACACTGGCCAGTGCGGTGAAATGATATCAAACAATCCCCATGACTAACAGTTTGAGGATGCCTTGTGAATTATTATATAGGTATGCATGTTGAACTTATTTTGAACTGTACATTGCCAACCATGCTAATCAGAGGTGCGGGAAAAGGACAACAAATGAAACACAAAAAGCAGTTCTAAATTTAAAAGTGCCTTGCGTTCCAGACAGCTGCAGAAGCACATCTGAAAGCACAAAAATCAGTGACCGTTTTTGTTCGATGGCTAGCCAAACGCCGCTGCTAGGATGATCCGAGTTCGTGTGACGGTTTATATATTTACAGTTTTGTCAAATTATGTGTTTCAATACATCTGTTCATAAACCTTTGTAATAATTTACTGGTGATGCATTGGTATCCGGCCGGTAGAGCGAGCTGCTCACAATCGGAAGGTTGCAAGTTCAATTCCTGGTTGGGCTTTAACTCAGCCCATTATACCTCTGGGGTAGATAAAATACTTACCACTTCATGGGGAGGTGAAAAGTGGATGTCCTATGGGGAAACTCACCCCTTCCATAGAAATGTGGAATTTTTACCGCTTGGAATAGGGCTGTAAACCAAGAGATGAGCACTGCCTAAATGCTCGCTTGAGCAGAACTTTGATTTGAATGTGTGTTGGTAGACTGTGTTATGAGTGTGAAAATGTGAATTAATGTCGACATTTTGTGTTGTAACAAAGCTGACATGGATAGCGCTGAAGGTAACACGCACGTTTTTGTCATATCATTGTCAAATGCTGCAATGTTATATCTTCATATTGTACTGCATTCTGGTTTCAGACGGGAGTATCTAGAATGGATTCATAAATGCAAAGTGGTTCTAGTTCCCTAACCCGAATGATAGTGTAAAGATCAAGAATGTATGAAAATCAAGTCAATAATACATAAAATGTATTTTAACTAAAACGTATAAACATTGTCATATTTAAGGGCAGTTGAGCTGTATATTTTCAATACACATCAGGCTGTAAGCTGTAGGTCTCTTTTTTATGATCAAATTAGCTTCATCCTATTTATGTTCGTAATTATACGTACCTTTATTTTACACCAATCTTGGGAACGTGTTTCAAGGTGGAGGTGCAGTTTGTCCTTCGAAAATTCTACGCGGTCGTGAGTTGACATGAATTTAACCTGCTTTTTCCAAATTATTCAACTCAGGAATGCATATCGCTCTGTATGGCAACAACCACCCTCATAGCCAGCATAGAAATGTGTAGATGAATAGTACTATCCTGCAGAATGATGAGTTTCAGATTATCGGTACATTCCAAAGCTGTTCATGAGATGCTTTTTTGTGAAGGCAATTCTGGAGATAGTGTTCAGCATGGATTAATTTTATTGGTCAGCATAACATATCTTGAGCACAAATAATAAACTTTAAATATACTTTATACGTTCATTTGCACGTTTATCATAATTCTTTTTTTTGCTGACATTTTTCACTGTCTCGGAGGTAGCACTTAGCTCATTGGAAACAAAATGCATATGGTTCTAATTTGTCAAAGAACTGCAAAGGTTATCATTACCATCATCATTCATTTTCTCTGCAATCCGGTTAACACATTTGCCAATAGGGATTCACTCATCTGGTCTGCATTAAGTGCCACAATCAAACGCAACAATACAGTTCAATAACTCATTGAAATCAGAGTATTGGCTGCATGTGGTGTGTCTCATTGTCTCTGGGCTTGCGCAATTATGAATCTCATGCAGGAAGATTATAAAAACCCTAATTTAGGATTTGTTTCTGTCAGCCCTAATTTCGCACTGCCAGTCAAAGGCCTCTCCCATTGTCTTGCAGTCCTTCCTTTCCTCCATTAATTTAGCATGTGGCACCCTGAACGTTTTCAAACGTGCCACCGGTTACCAGAGTGAGTCCCGTCTAACAAAACGCCATTCCCGCGTGTGTCCTCCCCCGCAGTACGCACTTTACAAGAAGATGACACAGGCGGCCATCCTCATCCAGAGAAAGTTCCGCTCTTACTACGAGCAGAAGCGCTTCCAGCAGAGCCGTCGGGCGGCCGTGCTCATACAACAGTACTACCGCAGCTACAAGGAGTACGAGAAACTCAAGCAGACCCGCCGGGGCACCATCAACCTCCAGCAGAAGATGAGGTGAGAGATCACGATGGGAAAACATCATCAACATCATCAATCAGAAGCAGCAGCATACATTTCCTGTCCATATGTGGATGGAGGCCTTCTCCAAGCTGATAGTGTTGCGATCATCCCTGCGATGCCACGGTCCGTCTCCTGCATATGTCATCCGTTGCGTGGGGAAAACGAGGCAACATGAAATAGCATTTGGCAGAGCCGATGGTTCCTCAGCAATGCAGGCAGCCACGTCCGTGATGGACTGGACTCATAAGGGTCCGCGATAACAAATGACTTACTCGATGACTCAGAGATTTGCGAGTGTTTGTCTTCTCTTAGCTTGAAGGCTTGTAGATTTTGAGTCTTACTGACAGTTGTAGTGTTGCTGACTTGTGAACTGTACATCATTTGGAGGGTTTGTTCATTCTGTGCCAACACTACGGGAGACTATATAAAGTATATGCAATTATTTAATAATGAAAATAAGGCTGGCATAAAATGACTTTTGGATTTAGTGGCAGTGGAGATTAGGATTACAAATGTAAGACAACTGGCCAGTACATTAAAGTATTAAATGCAGTTTTACGGATTGTGTATGGGGGTCTGTGATGAGCTCATAGTATATTATCTTTGGGCAAATGGACATTACTATATAAACATCCTTGAGTCTTGTTCTACAATATGCAGCTGTGCGTCGTGTTTGCCTTGCACATCAACAAGGCACGACTGACTGCAGCTAACATGGCACACGTGTGGCAGTGCCGATTCCTCTGCATGCATGATTGAGCAGGACCCATTTACACTACAGTGGAGCCAGGGCCCTGGGGTCTCCCAGTGGAGTTCTGTGGGTGGTGGGGCCCATTACGTCTGAGCGGGGGTGGGTTGGGGGGGTTGCGCTTGGCCTAATGTCAGAGGACCCTTAGGCATTATTCCTGATGGTCCCAATTCTCAGCAGTTGGAGCGGGAGGACAAACAAAACATTAAGGGGCCTTTGGGGCAAAAAATTGATGTGCAAAGTAAATCAGATGGCCGGGGCCTATGGACAAGACATAAACACGGCTTCACGGAGCAACCTCCCTCCTTTCGGTTAGTTCTCATGTTGACTCCTGGACATCTGTGAAAAACAGCTTGAAATCTCATCAGATTGCTCTAGTATAAATACATATTCTGATTTTGAAATATTCTGAAAGCGAAATTCATGGGAAAAAGCTTTGGATTTGGTCCCATTGCCGAATGTTTACGAATTAAAACAGTGGCTTTTAAAACTTGAGTAGGTGGGATGGTGTTCTACGTGGGAATGGTCTTGTAGCAAATGGAAACGTAAGCGACATCCTTCAACATTTAAACTCGCGTAAATGTAATCAAGCGTTGAGAATATTGCTCACGAACCCAACATTGTTTTTAGAAGTTTTATTCGCAAAACTCAGATGCCCACAAGTCAATGCAATTTGGTATTCAAATGCAAAGACAAAATGTCCGTGGGCTTCAAAAGGAACTGTGGGATGGGACTGAATGATGAAGCTCTAAGAAATGAAGGAGTCCCATGTTACCATGTTCTATCACTGACCTAGATCTTTGTGTGGAAAAGGAAGTTTTTTTTTATATTTGCACAGTAAAGCAAAATGTGTTAAACCAGGTCACTCATTGTAAGTGGGCCAGCTTCTGCACTGATAGCCTGGGACATGGATGCCTCTATTGGAGAAGACATTTCATAGTCTAAGGCTAAGAAAACAATTGTGCCAATTTTTGTAAAGCGCTTATCATTAATATTAGACTTAATGTTGCTGCTTGTAAAACATGTAATGATGGTGATTATGTTGGTCTACAAGAGTATTCTATTTTTTTACATACAACCCTACAGGTAAACATTTTTGACTGATAAAATGCATCCCTATAATAGGTGCATAACCGTGTAATTCAGTTGCACAATACAAAGTGGTGGATTAATGTTTTCATTTAAAGGCCTGTAAGTAGTGTATTATGTTTACTGTTAAACCTTTAAGCATTCGCTCCTGATTGTCTCACAAGTGACGACATCACATTTGTAACTCTATTTAAGATCGAAACAGGAGGATTTCTCCACAACTTTGGCTGTCGCCTAATGATGCTGGTTGTAACTACTGGCCAACTGTCATACTCGAATTGTAAATGTTGTGGGTTTACTCTCCAACACACCGGTGTAAGGACAGTACAGCTCCCCATGGCCGTGGTTACTAATTGACGCGATGGGAACAGACAGGGTCAAGTATGGGTAATATGGGACCTAAGTGGTCGTTAATAATAATTGAGACAGACAGACAGGGCCAGATGCGGTGAGAAAGTTTTCGGGACAAGGAGTGTGGCCGGGTCGTGAGGGGAATAATAGCTGGCGTGGAACAGGGCTCTGGGCTGCTGTTGTGGGGGAACCAAGGGACTGTCGTCGCCATCGTCATCTTGGAGCGGGTTGTCTTCATCATCCTGGATTGGGCACCTTGTAGTCTTGGAAGGCAATAGTTATATTGTCTCCGTGACTACTATGCATCTGCTCCTGTTTAGCCAGCCAACTACACAGAGGTGTATATAGTCACTTGTGGTTACTCGTTAACTTATCAGTGAGTCGGTGGACTTTATTCACAATAAATATACATATAACTGAACAAGACGGTGTCTCTGAGAGCTACATTACACTAGTAACGAATTGTCATGTTTTGTTTACGTGACAAACCTTACTAATTTGCTGTGTTGGGTGGCGGCGGGTTTAACAACACATTTATATTTACACGATCTAAACCAAAAACCACTTATCGATACTGTTAAACCTCTTATAATTTTTGTACAGGTGACATTTGGAGAAGAACTTCTCCACTCAAGTACACACATGCACATACAGAGACACCATCCTATTTCCTCATAACATACAAAAACTGTCATGCATAGTGTCATCGAAAGACTATTTGCAATGTTTATACTATTAATTAGTATAAACATCCGGTACGCAGGAGGCCGTGGTTTAATCCCGGACCCTGGCAATGCCTGTTGCATATGTGGAGTTTGCGTGTTCTCTCTGTCTCTCTCTCCCTGTGATCGCGTGGGTTTTTCTCCGGTTCCTCTGGTTTTGTCCTCCGTATGTAGAAAACGCGTTTAGATTATTTTGCTGCTTAACTATAATTCCCACAGGTGATGATGAGCTGTCGTGTGTGGCCAGGTCGACTGAAAAAGAGCTCATTGCTCAGCGAGCTTTACCTGGTAAAAAACATACATACAAAATCTTGACTTAAAGCTTTCGTGACTGCAAGAATTAATATTCTTTGGATCTTTCGGTTTAAAAAATATCACGACGTTTTGATCGCAACACAAGCAATCATCATCAGGTGAAAAAATATAGCAGGAGAGCTGCTGAAGCAGGAAAAAATATAGCGGGAGAGCTGCTGAAGCAGGATGTGTAGTCCAAGGGTAAGTGGGCGGGGCTAGAGATGGAATTTGCGTGTAAATGTAAGATCGGAGAGCTAATATACCTCCACAACTACGAAGCTGTGTAGGTGGCCATTGTATTGTGAGAGATTAGCATATCAATCTGTTAATGTAAGATTAGCATGTCAATGTAGGAAAACCGGCATCACCGAAGCTGTGGAGGTGGCCATTGTATTGTATTGTGAGAGATTAGCATGTCTGTAAGAAAACGACCTGATATCGTATTCTCTTGGAATCTCCCACACTGACATCTCTGTGCTCTCTTAAACAGACCCTGTCGAGATCACGAACATTCTAGTGTGGATGTTGTACATAATGGTGTTTAAGATAATATTGTAGTTCCATTATTTAAGCATGTGTATTTTAAAATTTGTAATGCTTTACTGCCGATCGTGTCTTGACGGTGAGAATCGCCCTTTACTTGGGAAATTTACTTTTGGCCTGACAGACGAGCCAGTTTGTCAAAAGTTCCACTCATCGCGGCCCCCGTGTTATATCAATATATTGCACTGTCCTTGTCTGTTTGCTTTTGCCATTATTTGGTCAAGCACCTTTCAGACAAAGCCATAAAAGAGGTTGTCTCTCGTGTAGGCCAATCATTTCAAGAACAGTTGCATACATTATGAAGCATATTTGAAAGCATATTTGTTTGAAAATGTATACCACAAGTATGGGTGGTTAATGCAGACTTGATGCCTTGGTAATATAGGTGTGTATTTGATGTTTAAAGATCTTAACAGCTCTATTTATGCCAGAAAGGCCTTATCATTCAACATCTTGGCAAAAAAAGGGTAGGGTGCCACAGTGAGTATTCCCCCTCCGCTGGTTGGCAGAGCAGAGCTTGGGCAATTGTTGGTGCCGGTGTCTGGCTGCCTTGCAGTTCTGTCCTGCTCCAACGAGCTAGATGCACCCAAATGGCCCCTTCTCCTTGGTAGTAACCTTTCTGATGATGTGCTGATCTGATGTTAAGGCGCTTGGAGATGCGGAGGCATTCAGCGTCACATTAGTGCAAATATATAATGTTGGACATTGTGTGCTAATTGGTGTAAATATGACTAACGTCTTTACTTAATTATGGTTACATTGATATTTCGAGTGGTAATGAATCTCAGCGTGTCACATTTCACATTACACATCTGTAGTGAGTCCAACTGAGTCGCAAACGTTGTCTTGGGAGCAACACGTTTTATTAAACTCTTAGCACAACATACTCCAAGCTATTGACACAACATACTCTCGGGTGGTGACCACCCAACTAACCATGCTACGGTGGAACTAGACATGGTTCCACTATNCCGGTCAGACCACAAGTTGGTTCCCGGACCGCGTGGCTGGAGGCTTCTTCAAGCTTGACGTGGATCTCCTGCCTCTCCAACAGTAAGAACCCGAGCCCCACTCAGGGCGCATCAACCGGCCCCCTCAAGGGTTGCAGCAATTTAGGGGATGTGCCCCCTAAATTGCTGCAACCAAATCGCACAGGGAAACACGAGCTCCATTCAGCCGCTCGTTAGCCAACTGTCTGGCTCGGGAGTTGAATCTGGAAGCTTCCCGCGCTTCAGAGAGCTTTTCAAGAGTGAACCGAACGAAATCCAATTTTTTTACACTTTCACGGCCGGCGCGGCCTGCAACTATACGTCGATTGGAGGATCATATTCCCGTCTATACATCAAAAAGAAGGGAGAGTAGCTGGTAGACGTGTGAGGGCCATCCTGTAGGCGGCGAGAACTGCAGGGACATGCAAGTCCCAATCAAGCTGTGACTCGCTGGTATGGTGACATGCGCACCTTCTTTGTCCCAGCAAATCGCAAACCTCACACAGCAGTTTCGAATATTTTTTTTACCTTGATCAGTCACAAGGCACTCGGGCACACCGTTATCCAGGACATAGCCATTAAGGAATGCCTCGATCACAGCTACAGCCGATTGATTCGGGAGCGGCCAGGCCATAGGCCAGCATGAGAAATACTCAACGCCAACGAGCAAGTATTTGTTGCCTCGCGCGGAAGTTGGAAACGGACCGAGAATATCGAGGGCAACCAGCTCGTTGATTCGCGACACCTGAATGGATTGCAGCGGAGGGAAACAAGATTTCGCCAGTGGCTTCCACCGTGCACATTGTATGCAACCTTAAGCAAATTTTCAACGTCCGTGGCCATGGCCGGCCAATAAAATTCAATTGAGCGCGGCCAGCATTTTTGCACACCCATTTGTAACAGACGTTTATGTACGGCCCAAACAACCTCGCCACGCAGAGTGGTAAGGACAACAATAGCGTACCGGCGTAATCCCCCGTCCCAGTGTATGAGCAAGCCCGCCCCGCAAGACAACCAACACGGTCGGAGTGGGCACATATCACGAACACGTTCCGACTCCCCCAAACCCGTGCGCGACCCCGACCCAAACCGGACCCCCCGATGGGTGAAGTGAACCCTGGGGCTGAGTGTGGGTGCGCCACGACTCACCTTATGAAGCAGGGAATCGTAGGAAGGCGGACTCCCCGGGGGCCGCCATCGAGAAACCCGATAGCCCGACTGGACACTCCTGGACTGGGGCGATGAAGACCTCGCCCGTCGCCAGTCATCCCTCCGCCAATTGTCAGCACCCAATGGACACCACCCCGCTGGTGCAGTGAGCATGCGGGAGCAGGCTTGGTCTCCGCGCAGGCCTCCGGTTCTGTGGAGGATGTGGCGCACGCCACCAACACCCTGTTGCGATGCAGGGTCTGCTGCGCCTGGATGCACCTGGCGACCCGGAGTGAAGACACCGCATCATCCTCGGCGGGAAGCACAGTGTGGAGGTCTTTCGCGACTCTCAGCATCTTCTCGAGGACCAAGGCGTCAAAACTGTCGTGGTCCATTTTAGGGAACGCGGCCTTCGCTAGCGCTAAAAAAGCGCTACAGTAGGCGAGAGCCGACTCACCCTTCCTGTTACGTCTTATAGCGAACTTTTCCGGGTCTTCAGCGGAGGCTCAAAAACAGCCTCCATCTGGTCGAATGCCTGCATGAGGGTGGATCTGTCAGATGGCGGATGGCGAGGAACACCGCCAAGGCGTCGTCGTCGAGGGTGGCGGGCAGCACTTTCAGCGCCTCCGCCTCCGTCCATCCCGCCAAGTTGGTGAGAAATCACCTCTTAAACGCTACCCAATCGTCGCTGGCAGCAACAAATTCTTTAATGAAGGGCAGTCGGCGGCGGAGCGACGGGATGTCAATCGGCGAGGACAGCTCCGCTTCGAGCCTGGCGGGCTCCGTGCTCCACGCCGGCGTAAAATGGCGGCCGTGAGTGCGGACTGCGCCGTCGACGTTGCCACCCTTTGTGAAATGGCGGCCGAGTCGCTCCGTCTAGACGACTCTGCGCTCCCTCCTTCGTCACAGCAGATAGAGGAAGCAGCTCGGCGAGGATCGAGGACGCCGTCTCAAGAAGCTCCGCAAGGCGACCGTGCGCGTCTCTGACGAGCTCCTCCAACGATGGCGAGGCGCCGCGCGCTCCGACGGCGCTCTGCTCCGCTGGCAGCGCCTCCGCTCCTTCATCGACGGCCGTGGGCGGAATCAGCTCTTCATCGTCTTCATCATCCAACGCCCGTGTACGAACTCTGCGACGTGTAGACATGACTGTCTACCACTAGCTGTTTCCTAGCAAGTTGGCCACTTCCGACACCAGTTGTAGTGAGTCCAACTGAGTTCCAGCACAAGTGCAATGATGCCTCGATTGTCTCCAAGCATGCAATTTTAATTGTAGGTTATTTTAAAAAAGCACATTGATAGATTAATGTACTTTTTTCCCCTTTTCTTTGCAAGGGCGGGGGGGGGTGTTTAAATGCAATCAGCAAGCAACGCTTTGCGTGGAACTTCTCTCGAGTAAAAAGCACAAGTCATGCCCGTGTAATGGCTCCATAATTTGTAATGCCTCATTTTCTACCCTCCACGAGTGCGTCTTAAGACGACGATCTTTGCACTTGGGATTTATATTTTTAAACAGCCACAATATAACTTGATTGATACATATTTACATTTCTGGGGTCACAAAAAAGATCTCCAAAATCCTGATTAAACACAAGATCCAGGTCCGATTCAACACAGTACATAAAATCCGTCATCTGGTCCCGTCTGTAAAAGACGTGGTTCCAGACATACAGTACCCTGGCGTCTACAAACTAAGTTGCCTCTGTGGTAGCAGTTACATTGGAGAAACCAAACGACATGTCTCGGGCCGCATCCGTGAACATAAAGCAGACCTGAAACACGGTAGGACAAACACCTCAGCCGTGGCAGATCACTGTTACAATTCAGTGGGCTCACATGACATTGACTTCTCCAAGACGGAGGTTCTCTGCAAGCCATCTGGCTACCATGAGAGATTCGTTCATGAGGCGATCCACATATACAAACACAGAGACAATTTCAACCGAGAAGATGGATTCTGGCTCAGCAATCATTGGAAGGACGTAATAAACCATTTCGGATCTTAACTGATTGTTGTTCACGTTTACGGTGACTTTCAGACCGCAGTCCACTCACTGGCATTGACTGTGTATGTTGTGTTCTCCACTTGGAATGCATTATTTGCTCCGCTGCGGGTCTCCTGCTTCTACATACTATTAACATTCCCTCCCTTTGTTAATGCTACCCCTACCCCCTCCCTTTGATGCTGCTAATCCTGCATAATGCATGGGCATAATATGATTTTCAAATCCCCCAGCCCACCTCCTACGCATTTCCATAAATATGCTAAATTCCTCTTGATATGCAAATTATTTGTCAAGGCGCTCTTCTTCCACTTCCAACCCAGCTTATATATATGCAATATTTATTATGCTGTGCGAATTGTTTTTAAATCAGTGTGAATCGACAAGGCTGGCCTACTCTGATGCCCCAGGGCCTATTCCCGATTTATCTGCTTACGATACGCTTTTACCTCCTTACTCACAGTTTGAAGCACTCGGCGTTCCGTGGGTTTTCCTCGCTGCTCACCTCGACACGTCGCACAGTCGTCCGGATGGCCGAGCTGGGAGCCGCCTCGAACGCTGGCTTCTTGGAGTGAGAGAGCATTCACCTCTCTGTATCCTCGTTTTATACCCAAAACTACAAAGAAATTCCGACTCAGGCGCCTTCCTAGCCAATCGGGTCGTGGCGTTCCCCATCTTCATCTTTTAATTGCCCTAACAATGGGCGCATACGCGCCCGAGCCGCCTTTTGTTATGCCAATTATGCGGCGGCGTCCATAACAAAGGCTCGCCGTGGGAAGTTATGCACGGGGCCTCCGCGTGCCTCTGCTATACTAACTAGTCGTAACTCCCATCTGCCTTGTCGATCCGTAGGGGGTGGGGGTGCGCGTCCTCACCGTGGTGGCTGGGTGGCCCCGTCGTGACCATGCAACTTTGCACTCGAGCCACGACGCCGCGGTGCACGCTAGCGTCGGAGGTGACCGTCCAATTATCTGGCTGCAGGAAACCGTTAAGATTATCCCTATGAGGGCTTTTCGGGTAAAAACCTGTCAGCCAGGACGTCTCCCTCGCGCTCTATGTGTGGGTGGAAGATGCGTGAGTATGTGTGTTTAGGTGGGGGGTGGTGAGGGGGAAGCAGCGTCGGCCTCGCTGCTCGGGACGGCGGGATTGTAGGTGGAGGCATCCTCCGATCGACTCCATGGCGGTGGCATCACATAGCCCCCGAGGTGCCAGTCCTCGTCCCGGGTTGACTAGAGCACCTCGCCTAGGCCGCCCCACAAGGAAACGCTGCGGGGTCCGGGGGATCCGTCCAGACCTCGTGGCTGGTCTTGGGGTGGGTGGCTCCGTCCTCTGGGGTTCCTGCGGTGGCCTTCTCCACTCCAATGGCTCTCCCTGTCCCTCGGCACCTGCGGGCTGGGGTACAAACTCAGCAGCAGAAGGGTTTAGGGGCCGCCGTCCCCGCCGTCCCCGCCGTCCCTAGCGGGGCCGGGACGCCTCTGGGCTGGGGGCCGGCAGAGCCAATGTAGCGTGCGAGGCCCTCGAGCCCGGGTGGTGTGGGGGCCCCGTGGGTTCGCGGAACTTTGGCAGGGGGGTTCTCCTCCGCCGGGGCTGCCCTCCATGGTTTTAAGCGGCGGACGTTGACCACCGTTTCGCGCCCCCTCTCTCTACCCTGGATCAATACCGTCCAGGGGGAGATCTGCCACACCACGGTCCAGGGTCCCCGCCAGTAGGTCGTCAGCTTCCCCACCTGTCCGGTCCCGACGCGAGGGGTGTGTAGCCACACCTTTTCGCCTGTCAAGAAGAGAGGGGGCTCCACGCGGGGTCGGGTGCCCTGCTCCTGTCGCCGATCCGCGGCCTCCCCCTGCGGGTAGGCCCGGTCCCGGGCCCCTCGTAGGGTCTCCATCAGGTGCTCGACGGGGTGGCTCCCTTCCTCCGTTTGGGGTGGGGGAACACCGAACAGCAGATCTGCGGGTAAACGAGACTCACGGCCAAACATCATTAGGAACGGGGTTTGTCCCGTCAATGTGTGTACAGTGGTGGCGTAGGCGAACAGGACGTAGGGGAGGTGTTTGTCCCAATCCCGTTGATTTGCGGCCGCCATACGTTTGAGCTTCCCCGCTAAGGTCTGATTCATGCGCTCCACCATATCGTTCGCTTGGGGGTGGTAGGCTGTAGTTCGGTCCTTCTGGATTCCGAACTCTCGACACAGCGCTTGGAACAGCTCGGCCTCGAACTCGCTACCCTGGTCGGTGAGGACTCGTTCTGGGATCCCATGCTTAAGTACGTAATGCTCCACGAATGCCCGGGCCACCACCAGGGCCGTTTTGTCAGGGATGGCCACTGCCACGGCGTAGCGGGTGAAATACTCCACCGCTATGAGGATATACCGGTTGCCTCGATGGGATCGTGGAAATGGCCCCTGTAGGTTGATCCCGACGAGCTGGTTCGTGCAGCTGACGCAGAACGGCCTTAGAGGTACCTGATATCGTGCCGGTTTCGGCCCGCACTGCTGACAAGCGCGGCAGCCCTGTACCCAGGCGGCCACATCTTGTGCCAATTTGGGCCAGAGATACTGGCAACGCAGGGTTTCCCGAGTGCGTCGTTCCCTGTAATGGCTCCCGAGCGGGTGGTCATGCACCAGCCGTAGCAGCTGGGGTCGCACCTGGGCAGGAACACAGATGCACCCCGACTGGCCGGCCTCGGTTCACTCCCGTACCACCCCGTTCTGCACACTCAACCGGGCATACAAACCGCTCCAGGGTCCTGGTAGGGCGCTCTTCTTCTCCCGCAGTGCTGCCTCCACCGCCGCCAGATCCTGGGTCTGTCTCAGTTGCTCGTCGTTCAGGTGCGGGAAGACGCAGCCGACGTCCTCCTGGATCCGTCTGATCGGGGTGGGGTGGTCCGCCGGGTCCCGAGCCATGGGTCCCACGCTTGCCGGGCGGTCGACGGGATCCTCGGTGCCACCTGTGAGAGTCTTTGTGGCGCACACCGCACTCTCTCTCGCTGGGGGGGGTCAGTGGTCGCGGCCTCTCGGGGTCCGTTGCCTGCCGGCAGCGTCCCCNGTGAAACACGGGCAGGCCTCCTCCACCCTTGTCTCGGCGTACACCGTGGGCTGCCTCGATAAGGCGTCCGCGTTTGCATGCGTCCGGCCAGCCCGATACTCGATTTGCAGGTTGTACTCCTGCAACTGCGCCAGCCACCGGGCCATCTGCCCCCGCGGCTCCTTGAATGTAAGAAGGAACTGCAGAGCATAATGGTCAGTGCGTACGCGACATTTCCTGCCGTACAAATACGGCCAGAACTGCTTACATGCGAAAATCACTGCGTACAATTCTTGGCGGGTCACGCAATAGTTCAGCTCGGCCCCACTCAAGGTCCGGCTGGCGTACGTGATGACTCATTCCGTCCCATCCTGCACCTGTGACAACACCACGCCCAGCCCGCTGCTGCAGGCGTCGGTGTCCAAAATAAAATCGGTGGTAAAATCGGGGAAAGCGAGGGTGGGGGCGTGGGTGAGGTGGTCTTTGAGAGTGGTGAAGGCCGTCTGACAGGCCCCCGTCCACTGATAGGGGTTCTTAGGGGACGTGAGTTGGGTGAGGGGGCGTGCAATCTCGCTGAATCCCTTTACAAATCGACGATAATAGGTGGCGAGCCCCAAAAATTATCTGATCTCCGTCAGATTCCTTGGCCGTGGCCAATCCACTACGGCGCGTACCTTCTCCGGATCAGTGCGCACCCCTGCCTCGCTGACGCAATGTCCGAGGTACCCCACCTCGCACTGTGCGATGTAACACTTACGCGGCTTGAGCTTGAGATGAGCCGCTCGCAGTCGCTGGAACGCCTCCTGTAACCTGGACCAGTGATCAGACAGAGATCTACTGAACACTATCATATCATCCAGGCAAATCAGGCACTGTTCCCATTGCAAGCCCCGCATCACCAACTCCATCAGCCGCTGGAACGTCACGGGCGCATTGGTGAGTCCGAACGGGAGTACTCGAAACTCGAATAGTCCCATCGGGGTGGTGAATGCAGTTTTCGGCCGATCCTCCTCCGTCATCTCCACCTGCCAGTACCCGGATGCGAGATCGAGGGTGGAGAAATATCGCGCTCCGGCGAGGCTGTCACAAGTGTCGTCGATGCGGGGTATGGGGAAGGCATCGCCGAGGGTGACTGCGTTCAATTTACGGTAATCGACGCAGAACCGGGTTGATCCATCCTTTTTCGTTACTAGTACCACCGGGGCCGACCAGGGGCTCGCCGAGGGCTGAATAATGTTATCGCGAAGCATGGGTTTTTAAACAAGCGCACATTACGCAGTGCAGTCTGGTTCGAGTCGCGCTCAGTCTCGGGACTCAGCTTGCGACACAGCGTTGCGACGGGCTCGCAAGCGAGCTGGGGCGAGTCGTGCCTCGAGAAGAGATGGAACGAGGAGGGGTCGTTTGAGTCGCAGAAGTCTGAGTTCAGCCTAGGTCGAGGCTGGGTTTCAGCCGTGCTCCGGCTGGCGGAGCATCGTGAGGGAGCAAACACCGATACCGATGGCCGGTGTCGCTTCTCGCAGACCGAAGTGGCGAGGTGTGGTTAAGTGCGAGTGAAGCTTGCGAAATTCCAGCTATCATTCTCGTGACAGAACCTGAACCAGCGAAAACCTGAAGGAAGGGCGGGAGAGACATCAGCGAGTGCCCGTATGAAGCTGTCAGCTGCACGCCAAAGTTGAAAGCAAGGAGAGAGAACGGAGCAGTGGAAAGAGTCTGGCAGGCCGCCCGTGAGGAAGAGGAGAGCGCCATCGAATGCGCCGTGTGTTTAATACACACACATATTGAGCAACACCCGCTGAGAACAGAGAAGACGTCCAGCGGTGGCGGAGCTGCGCGCTATCCGACGACGGAATCATCGCGCACCACGACGGCGAACATCGTGCCAACGCCGCTCAATCTAGCAGCGGAGAGAGAGTGCACGAGCAGCACCAAGCCCGGGCGCCATCAAGTGCCAAGCAACCAAGTTTCCTCAAGGAGCGTCGTGCTGACGCCACTCATCTAGCAGTAGAGAGAGAGCGCACGAGCAGCACACCCGGGCGTCACCGAGCGTCGTGCCAGCTCGTCATCCAGCGGTGGAGGAGCTGGCGCTATCCGACAACGGAATCATCGCGCACTACGACGGCAAGCGTCGTGCCGACGCCACTCAATCTAGCAGCGGAGACAGAGTGCACGAGCAGCACCAAGCCCCGGAACCATCAAGCGTCAAGCAAGCAAGTTTCTTCAAGGAACATTGTGCCAACGCCGCTCAATCTAGCAGTGGAGAGAGAAAGCAGGATGGGCTCGCTGCGGCCACGCCCAAGCGTGAGAGAACCTCTCTGGCCGCTGGTTGTATAACCCCTTCCCCACCCCCCGCAAGCTAACGACACAACTCCCGCTCTAAAAAATAATAATTAATTAATATTACAAGGAGACAATGCACACACAAAACGCACACGAACAAGACTTTAAAAAAGTTATCTTTGTGTTTCGAAAAGGGTTGCAATTTCAAGTTGTACGTTCAATAGCAACTGATCGTGCAAAGCAGTTGCTGCCGTCGAGTTACATGAATAGAAATGTTTTAGTCATTTAATTTTGTTAATTACATAATCTTGCCGATGAATCTATGACGTATACTTTTGTCTTTGCATATTAGAGTGTCATATGTTTGTTTAGAATTAAAATTGCTTAACACCAAGTGTTCGAGTGCTTCTTTCCCAGTCCATGCAAAACTGTCTTATTCATAAGAACTGTAACCTGCGTTGAGATATGAATTTGGAGACCTAACATAACATAAACACACTAAGATAATCAATAAATGTTTAATCAATGATAATCGTTATCCCGATTGATACAACTCTGGATAACGAAACTAAGCCTAGTTATCATAACTGCACACATTAACATAATCGCAAGCATTCACATCAATTAATATGATTATCTCCGTGATTATCATAATTTATGCATATAATTACACACATTAACGTAATTCATGCGATTTACGCATTTTTCCAATTTTTATTCATTTTAAATCCTTTATATTAAGTTCACTTGCTTGCTTGCTTGCTTAGGACCGTGCAAATCTTTCGGTCGTTTTTTAACCCACTTCCCGTGATCCAATCGAGCTGACATTTTCCACACAGACTCGTTGTGTGTGACAATTAATGTTCGTGAAATTTTTTTTCCAATATTTTACACTTTGTAGGACAAAAATATTATATTAATTACCAATTGCTTAATGCTGCCATGCAATCATCTGACCCATAGGTGGCAGCCATCTCAAGCCAGAGGATGAGAGGACTCTAGCCGCCACGCATATAAAGGATTTATAGTGAAAAACTTTGTTTTTTACGGGTTATACTTGTTATCATTTTTATCAAAATTTCATAATCCGGCATATACAACATAATGGGTGGCTCTTCCGGGATTTCTCGCAGACAGTGTTTTGCATGGATGAAGGAACGAATCACTACGTGTTAACCAGAGTATCGTGATCCAACATTGCCTTGTGATTGTAAACGGGCGTAAAACAAAAAAAACGCCCTCTGAGGTGAAACTCCAGAATAGCAGGTTGGAACAAAGACAGTGGAATTAAGATACGATCATATCAAACCGATTGCATCCTGTGATAAATGGTATTAGAGATACGCACTCTGAATTGGAAATTAACAGAATAGCTCGAGTCAAACTGACTACGTTCTGTGATATGATTGTTTATATGCACTCTGAAAGGGAATGTCTGTAGCTCTGCCACACATGAGATGCTAGGATTAGGAGGAATTTTTGAATGGATTGCGGAATACTGGGAACTCGTACTAAAACGTACAGGCAGTTCTGCTACAGAACAGACAAGGCAGAGATACATGTGGGGAGGGAGCTGTATCTATGACACTAAGACACTCCGTGGGAAACTAATTGACTGGGTGAAAGTTGACAAAGGCGAACACAATGTAAAAACTGTAGAGAAAGCAGGACAGGGCTCATCCCTTCTCACACAGGCATACAAACAGAGATTTGGAATGAGGAAAAATTCGGAAAGGAAACGGGAGAGAAATCGTCTCTAATAAACGAGGTAAAATGTCCCCACACCATCGCAAGGAGGAGAAATCAGTGCTCGCGACACCAGCGAAACTCACAGACGTTGATCCACAGAATAAATATGAAAGTAGCAGTGAATCAAACTCCTGGGTACGTGGACATAGTCCAGGGACAGATTGCACAAAAATTATGGGTATCGATCAAAATTTCCTTGACAAGGAAAATTCCTCACAAGTCGAGAGAAGGGATGGAGAGATACAGATGCAAATAAAAAATGTGGGACTGACAACCCAAAGCTATAGGGAGGCAAAATGTTAAAATAAAGTCGCCAGGATATACTCCACTAAGGGCAGAGGCAAAAACTGCAGGGAATTGGCAACACGAGCGACACAGCCCAGACAGCTCACCAAAAAAATGCACGCCGCTAAAACACGCCCGACACAGCACACATCAAAGTGACAGCTCGTCTGATGATAGCTCGTCTGACAACGACGAACTGTCCGAATACTTTTTCAACAGTAAAACCCTTAAATTGATGGACAAAGCTCTCATCAGAATTCCCGATTTTGACCCACACAATAAGAACAGGGATATACACACCCACATCGCAACAGTAGAAGAGGAGGCAATGATCAGAGGTCTGAGGAGACGGGATGAGAAAGCGAGTCTGTTGAAAAGGAGTTTACATGGACAATCTATACCATGGATAGAGTCGCTACCATACAAGATTAGGAATGATTTCAAACAACTGAGCCTGGTAGTGATTCGGAAGTTTGGAGAATATTCGACACTCACTGAGGGTTTTATGCTGTAAAATCGATGACCCAGGGCATGGACCAAGACCCGCGTGATTCTCTTTTACAATTTAAAAAGCGTATTATGCAGGCGATGTGAATCGGTATCACGAAGGGGACCATATGTTCAAAATTATGTTTTTTGAATCCTTGAGCCCAGAGATTACAGGAAGTGTGAGAATGGTTTTGAACCCAGAAACAGCCTCCTTACACCGCATAGAGAGCAAGGCGTACATGCATGGTTATACAGATGTAATAAGAGCCTATGTCGGATTCACGTGGTGATCGGCTTTGCCGGTCCCGCTTTACAGCCAATGGGGGGAGAGCCTGGGAGCATGGCCACGGCGTGATCACGGGATGTCAGCTAGGTGATTGGTTTCGCTGGTCTTGGCCTCAGCCAATGGGAAGACAAGTCAGGGGCGTGCTCCCGGGAGTTGATGGGGGATCTGGAACATTCGGCGCAGGCTATTGAGGATTGGCTGGAATGTACCACGTGACCCAGGCATTAAATAAGGGAGAGAGGAGAGACACGGGGTCAGACACGGAACAAAGAGAGAGAGAGGCCACGCGCGAGTGGGGCTCCGGGTTCCACGTGGTGGTGTGTCTCTGGTGGCTGTCTGCCTGCTTCCCGTTGCCTGCCAGCAACGGGGAGTGTTTGTGAAATGCAAAGAAGTGAAATAAAAGGACCGATTCTACAAGCCGTCTCCAGCGTGTTATTACATTGGTGTCAGAAGTTCTTCTGGGACCGTTTGGACAATCTTCAAGATGTCCAAGCACCTGAGAAAGAAGAACACACCCGACCCTCCATCGGAGAAAGTTGTGGAGACGGACGACGACGATCTGCTAGGAGCTACGGCTCCTCTGCCTCCGACGGCCGCTCTCCTCGACGCCGCTCATCGCCCACGGGAGGTAGAGGCAACCACCTCAAGGGCGGACGAAGGATGGCGGCTGATGGCGGAGCAGATCGAGTCGCTCCGCGCGATTCTGCTCAATCTGGTGACGGCGGTCGCGTCCTCTACGGGCCTGGGTTGGGCCGCCTGCGGTTCAGCTCGATGCCGAGGACCAGGATCTTCGGCGGGAAACGACGTCCGCCATTGCTCCTGCCACGCGGGGGGAGGCCTCCATTTTGGGTGAGGCGGCTGCGACGGAGCCTTTCGACGCCATCTTGCACGAGGCTGCCACCACGCGGCCGCCGGACGCCATTTTGTCGGAGACGCGCAGAACGCGGGAAGCGCACGTGGAGACGCTCGCGGCGTCTGCCTGCCACCGCGGACATCGGCTTCCACAGATTAAGGAATTTATCACAGGGGGCGATTGGAGTGCTTTTACGTAGCGCTTTGAGTCGGCCTTCAGATCCGTGCGATGGACGGAGGCGGAGGCGCTGGAAGCGCTGCCCACGCTGCTGGACGATGTTTCCCTGGCGGTCTTCCGATCCATCCCGGCGTCCAAGAAGTAGACGCTTTGTGATACTTTTGCGGAAATGGCGGAGTTTTACGACCGCCGACGGCAGCCACGAGGAAATTTATGTCACGTCGTCGAGGATCGGAGGAGCCGCCCTTGGCTTACCGGGGGCGTTGGTGGCGTTGGCCATGGCCGCTTACCCCGACGCGACGGCGGATCACCTCGATCCTCTCATCCTTTCCCGTATGCTGGAGCTGTCCCAGGAACTCAACATCTCGCTGCCGGTATGCGGCCACGAACCGCTTACATCGCGATGGGTGGCACGCTGCTTGGACGCTAAATTTAACATCAAGTGCTGGGATCAGATGGCGGCATGGACGGGGAAACCCGAAATCGACGGCCCACCTTTAGGGTGGTCTCCACGACAGGTCGTCCACTGCTCCGACGACTCCGGCGACGACGAGATGGTGGCTGCTGTTCCACACTCAGTCCCGAGACGGCGGCTGCACGACCGGAGTGGTGACTACGCAAGCCGACCACGTGCGGGGNCCGGGTCGACCGACCGTGGGCCGATGACGGCCACGTGCTTCAAGTGTGGCCGACGAGGCCATTTTGCCCGCGACTGCCGCTGCCGACCTTTGCCTTCACCGCTTCCGCCGAGTGGGCCTCCATCTCCTCCACCGGGCGCGGAGCCGCGACACCCTCGGGCGAGTCGGCGCAAATCGGACACCAGGCAGGTCGTGTCACATCATTCATCCACTCGCACACATAGTTGCACTTCCAATGATAATTGTGATTCTTCAGTGTCATTACCACGCTCTACTACACAATTGGCTCGTAGGGTTGTGGCTGCGGCGTCGGGTTCGTCGACGGTACGGGGGTTTTGGTGGACACTGGCGCGTCTGCCACCATCATTTCAGATGTTATTTTTTATCTTTTGTCAATTCCCACGTCGCGAATCCGCCGGGTTAATGACGCGTGTGTAGCCACGAATGGGGTAGCATGGGTATTTCGGTCAAGTCGATGTGCGTATTGCTATCAGTAATATTACCGCCGAAGGATCGGTGTTGATCTCATGCTCACTGGCCGTCCTATGCCTATTAGGCACCGATTTCTTGCGCCGCATGCCACTTAAGATACTGGTCGACCAGGATTGTTTAGAAATGCCGGGGGGTCGTAGGATGTCGTTCCTGCCTTCCCTGCTGGCCCGTTCGCCGCCGGGTAACGCTGTTAACGCAATGGTCGCTGCCACAGTAGAAGTTCCATCAGGCTCACAAATGCTTATCCCGCTGCGTTACCGTCAACCCCTTCTGGTTAAGGATGGTACGATGGGTGTGTTATTATCCCCGTCGAATTCGGTGTCTAAATCTTTTCCTTGGTGGCGGCCCAAACGATCGTACGGCCGGGTCAGGCCCCGTTCATACAGGTGTTGAATGGGGGGCCAGACCGGGTCGTTGTCCCGGCTGGATCGGTATTGGCTCACGCCACTACCGATTTCGCCACTTTTGACGGAAAGCCACATATTAAAACACACACCGATGGACCGCCACGCGATTGTTCACAGGAACGGTGGATCGCGGACTTGTGCGGGGAAAATTCATCTTTATCAAACGTGCAGAGGTCTGCTTTGCATTCGTTGTTATTACAGTATGCTGACGTTTTCAGTAAAAATGATTTGGATCTCGGCCGCACGTCGCTTTTGTCGCACCATATTGACACCGGTGCGACACCTCCGATTTGTATGCATCCGCATCGCATGAGCCCTGCAAAAAGGGAACACGTGTGCGGCGCGGTAGACGAGATGTTGGCGGCGGATATTATTTCGCCGTCCAACAGTCCGTGGGGGATGGTGGACGAGATTTTGCGTAGATTTCCGCCGGTTGAATAAGATATCCGTGGCGGACGCATACCCTTTACCACGGATGGATGACTCATTGGACGCTTTGTCAGGGGCAAAAGTCTTCTCCACCCTCGATCTGTCCTCGGACTTTTGGCAGCTCCCCCTCGATGACGCGTCGAAACCCAAGATGGCATTCCGCACGCCACAAGGCCTCTTGAGTTTAACCACTTACCCATGGGCTTAAATGCGGCTCCGGCGACGTTCCAACGCCTGATGAACTGGTACTGGCGGGACTACAGTGGGAGACATGCCTCATATATTTAGACGATATCATCGTTTTTAGCCGCACGTTCGAGGAACACCTCCAACGCCTGGAGACTGTCTTTCAAAGGATGTGGTCGGCTGACCTAAGTTTAAACCCAAGAAATGCCACCTTTTGCAACACTCCGTCCGTTACCTGGGTCATATCGTCAGTTCGGACGGCGTGTCCACTGACCCTCAGAAAACGCGATGTGTCCGAGAGTGGCCCACACCCACTTCGGTGGGCGATGTTCGGCCCTTTATTGGGTTTGCATCCTACTATCGCCGGTTTGTTAAGAACTTTGCCACACTAGCTAAACCACTGCATATTCTGATGGCAAAAATCAAAGGTTTAAATGGGGTCCGGAGGAGGAACGCTCTTTCACTCGCTCCGGGATCACCTCGCCACGGCGCCTACGCTCGACTACCCAGACTTTTCCCAGCCGTTCATCCTTGACACGGATGCTAGCGATATCGGCATCGGGCCGTTTAATCGCAACGTAAAGACAGAGTTGAACGAGTGGTTGCATACGCAGAAACACGATATTGCGTGACAAGGCGGGAACTTTTGGCGATCGTGCATTTTGTTCGCCTGTACCGGCCGTACCTGTATGGAAGGAAATTCCTTGTTCGCACTGATCACGCGGCTTTGCAATACTCGTTGAAATTGGATCAACCATCAGGCCAATTGGCTCGGTGGTTGAAATCGTTACAGGAATTTTCCTTCGATATCACGTACCGCAAGGGTGCTTGCCACGCCAACGCGGACGCGCTCTCCAGGTTACCACCCATTCCCCCGTGCACTTGTCTGACGGGTATGCACCGCTGCGGGGCGCCGCTTACCTCGCCCTGTCCGGTTATGGGGGCGATGTCGAACGAGGACGGCCAGGATGTGCCAGTGGATACTGATGATACCCTGCGGCTGCCGCACTCGGTTTGGCTACGCGAGCAGGAGGCCGATGCCTCTCTGGCTCCGCTGCGGAAATTGATTGGGAAACCGAGAGCTCATTTGGTGGGATGGAAGTGGCGGATGTTCCGGGGCCAGGCGGACTATTAATGTGTACCGATGGATTGTCTGACCGACCACGCCTGGTCGTGCCTACATCCCTTCGCCATGATCTGCTTCGCGCTCTGCACGCTGACAAATTAATGCACCTCGGCGTGCAGAAGACACTGGCCGCAATGCAGAAAGATTTATTTTGGCCAGGCATGACGGCAGACGTCAACGACTTTGTCCGGTCATGCCATGATTGTGCGAAGAGGAAACCGCCTCGGAAACATTATGTGCCGCCATTACGTTCCATTGAGGTATCCCGTATAATCGAATTAGTTGCTCTGGACATCCTCGGGCCGTTCCCTCCATCGGCTAGGGGCAACAAATACCTTCTGGTCGGGGTAGAATATTTTCTTGATGGCCTATGGCCTGGTCTCTGCCTGACCAGACGGCCGCGTCCATCACCGATGCTTTCGTGAATGGTTATGTCATGGATAAAGGAGCACCTGAGAGGCTGCTCACGGATCAGGGACGTAACTTCTCCTCCAAATTGCTCAAGGATGTTTGTGATTCGCTGGGCACAAAGAAAATCCGCACTTCCCCTTACCATCCACAAACGGACGGCATGGTGGAACGATTTAATCTTTCGGCTATGCTTTGTCACATGGTGAGTGAAAAACAGACCGATTGGGACTTGCACATACCGGGCGTCTTATGGGCATACCGCATGGTTCCGCACGTGTCCACGGGATATTCGCCATTTTTCTTGATGTATGGTCGTGAGAACGTACCCCCCATTGATGTACAACTGGGTACGCCGAGGAAACAGCCGTCCCTTTCCTTGCCTGATCACGTACGGGACTCGCTTGAACGGGTTACAGAGGCGCGAGAGGCCGCCAGATGTGCGACGGCCCGTACGCAGGCAAGGAACGAGAGGTGTGCGCGTCGATCGCGTACCCACATGTCCTGGTCGGTGGGCGATCTGGCATGGCTCCACTGCCCTCAGGTGCCGGTGGGCACATCTCATAAATTGCACAGGCCTTGGCGGGGGCCTGTGACATTGGTGGACATTCGGAACCCACAGAGTGTTTGCGTCCAATACGGAAAACGTCGGTGGTATGTCCATTCGTCGCGACTCAAACCCTACGTTGACCCGAGTGCCGACACCTCATCTCCACTTGTTGACCTGCCGGGGTCTGCTGTGCCGAATATGCCGCTTGCCTCGCCCGTTGATCCCCAGCGGGACTGTGTTGTGCCACCCGCAGATGAACAGGTGTTGAGGCTGATGAGACCCCCGCGCCCTCCTCCAACGGGACCTGACCTGGACACGACCGAAATCGGAAATCCTTCTTCTTCTTCTTCATGCCAACCACCTCCTGTTGATCTGGCGGCAAGGCGACCGTGCGCAGGAAGCGGAGAGGGTCCCGCGTCGCGTACGCAGTCGAAATCTCTTCCGTTTCGATAGCATTGATTGCCTTGCAGTCTCTTCCCTGTTGTTACCGCGCTGCAGGGGCGCCCTAATGTATGTCTGTTTATTCATGGTGAATTTTATCTTTGTTCGGCGCATAGACGCCCATTTCGCCCCTTCATTGTTAATGCGTCTTTCACGCCCTAATAAGCAATTTTATGGAATCGGCTTGTCACCCTTTTCCCAGCCGAGACGGCTGACTTTTCACCGGGGGGGGGGGGGGGTGATGTAATAAGAGCCTATGTCGGATTCACGTGGTGATCGGCTTTGCCGGTTCCGCTTTACAGCCAATGGGGGAGAGCCTGGGAGCATGGCCTCGGCGTGATCACGGGATGTCAGCTAGGTGATTGGTTTCGCTGGTCTTGGCCTCAGCCAATGGGAAGACAAGTCAGGGGCGTGGTCCCGGGAGTTGATGGGGGATCTGGAACATTCGGCGCAGGCTATTGAGGATTGGCTGGAATGTACCACGTGACCCAGGCATTAAATAAGGGAGAGAGGAGAGACACGGGGTCAGACACGGAACAAAGAGAGAGAGGCCACGCGCGAGTGGGGCTCCGGGTTCCACGTGGTGGTGTGTCTCTGGTGGCTGTCTGCCCGCTTCCCGTTGCCTGCCAGCAACGGGCAGTGTTTGTGAAATTCAAGAAGTGAAATAAAAGGACCGATTCTACAAGCCGTCTCCAGCGTGTTATTACACAGAGCTAAAAATCATAATTCGGATCCAGAACACAGGGAGAGGGATAATGATCCCAGCCTCTCAGAGAGAAATAAAAAAACATCAAGCTGCCCCACAATACAGAGAGGAGCGAACACGCACGCACAGATGGCAAAATAACACAGAGAGAGATTGGCACACAGATTGGAGCACGGGCCAAACATAGGAATCGCAGGATGTGGAGGTCCAGAGCAGAACCATATCAGCACCCCATGCCCCGACACACGCAAGGTCAAAATTACACACACAGATGGCAAGGTAACAATCCAGGAAAAAGGTGGCACACAAATGGGAGAAGCACGGGGCCAAAAATGTACGAGAATCGCAGGATGTGGAGGTTAAGAGCAGAACCATATTGGCACCCCATGCCACGACACACGCAAGGTCAAAAGTACACACCCCGATGGCGAGATAACCATATAGAGGGAGAGTGGCACACAGACTGCGGAGGCACAAAGGCAAACCTTCATGAGAATCACAGGATGAGAGGTCAGACACAATCGGTCCAATTCCGACCGATTCCCCCACCGGCTATACCAGGAGGGAATAGAGAAACAGATAATAAGGAAAAACAAACTGGCTTAACTGAGACACAAAATGCGGCCCAAATACGTGATGAACCACCTACAGTAATTGAGAGCGAGCTGCCCATACGCGCCCCACCTGCTGAGTTGAAGCTAAATCATGGCCCCATTGGAAAATGCAAGCAGGCTGCGTGTGACAGGGCAGGCAAATACCGCCACGATCGGGAAACATTAAATGCATACGATGCGGTAGAAAACGCAAGCATTTCTCCCGTAAATGATGTGCCATCGAACGCAAAAACATGACTGCAGTGAAGTGTGATCGGACAGTAGATAACAGACAGCAGAGACAAAGAGAAAAACCGGAGCGCACAGGAAAAACAGTGCGGCACGTCGCAGGATCGCGCGATGGTGGTGTAGGGAGATGGAGCACAGAGACACGCCCTTTGGAGTACAGGCGTCAGCATTTGAATGAAGGGTATTCCAATGAAACAAAAATTAATGTGGATCGGAATGCTGAAATTGAGGAGGCGAATTTCCAGAACGTATCGAGAGTTGTGTCGAAATCCAGCACCCTCACGGACATGGAAGGGGAGACACCACGGGGCACAGAATTGAATCGACACACTGACTCGGCAAATGTGCATGTTGTCGCAGAGGGAGCAAGTGCCACTGATAATGGAGTGCAGAAGTTGGTTGTGTGCGTGAATTCTGATTATGTGCAGCACAATTTTACACCACACACTCCCACGACGCGAGAGAGTGATAGAGGAAATTTCTAAAATGAACCTAAAAACCGTGATAGAATGATCAAAGCGATAAGTGGTAAACCAGACACTCGGAGCTTGGAAAAAATATGGCAAGGAGGTAACGAGGAAAATAACGCATAAATGTGTTCGAAACCACTACCTTGCGTTTCCAGGAACTAAAAAAAAAACATTTTTAATAAAAAAAAAAANTTGCATTTTTTTCATAAAAAAAAATTTTACAATTTTTTTTTACAGTAGTTATGATGGATAAGAACCGATGTAACTTGTTGCCTTGATGTTTAACATTTGTTTTCCTTATTTGATACGTACGCGTGCGTTGTAAGGACTAACCGCCAAAACACGAGGGCGGCTGATGGGTTCATAACGGAAAAAGGGGCATTTATTTGTTTAAAAATTCGCCAGTGGCCATATTGACCACTGATAATTTTTAAAAGGGCGGATTGTTGTATCTATGCCCCTTTTCTCAAAAATTAATATTAAGAATATTTAGGCCAAAAATAAAATGTTTTTTTTTTATATCTATATATTTTAATTAAATGATGAAAACAGCCCTACTCCTCACAAGCACACCAGGAATCTGTGAAACGGGGAGGGCCATTAAACGGCAAGACTTCGGAGCACAGAGAGGTCAGAGACATCCAGATGGACGAAAGGTCGATGGCCTAACCTTCCCAAGACGTCTGGAGATGCACGGATAACGTGCAGAGCAGAGAAAAACAACTGTTGCAACTCGCGTTTTCTTAACGTTTTCCTTAACGAAAAGTAGAAACTTAACAAAAAGAATCAACCAATGGTATAAGACTGCAGCCTACAATAGGGGCTTTGTATTAGTAATTCCTTATATTATTCGTGCTCACCGCATATATATTATTTTGTATTGTATGTTTCTATCTACATGACCTTACCAAAAACTAAAGAATACAAATTCCAGCAGTCAAGAAAGCTTAAGTGGAAACTTAGTTACACTTAACCTCAGGACATCGAAATACAACTCAGAATAAAACACCAATCCCTGGAGACAAACGCATAACCAAGCTTGGCAAAACCCCAAAATAATGATGTAACGAGGATCATTACGAATATTCATTAAACATAGACCGAATAATAACCACGATATACTAAGACCGAGGGAACTCATAAGAAATATCAAGAATTAATGTAACACACAGGACCACATAAATGTATTGCATAAATCTCCTCGACCATCTTTGTCTTCCAGCGGTTGGCACAAACACACGCGTGCCATGAAATACGTATGGCGGGGTCTGGCCTTGGGATGACCCACGCAGGGGAGCAAGGAGGGAGTCAAAGGGTCGCGAGGGGGGTCTGTGCCTGACATTCCGAGGGCGTCTGTTTTTCTGTTGTTGTTTCTCTCGCAAGAGATGCGCAGAGGGGAGGGGGTTTATGTTTTTGGGTTTTTAAACAAGCGCACATCACGCAGTGCAGTCTGGTTCGAGTCGCGCTCAGTCTCGGGACTCGGCTTGCAACGCAGCATTGCGACGGGGCTCGCAATGGAGCTGGGGCGAGTCGTACCTCGAGAAGAAATGGAACGAGGAGGGGTCGTTCGAGTCGCAGAAGTCTGAGTTCAGCCTAGGTCGAGGCTGGGTTTCAGCCGTGCTCCGGCTGGCGGAGCGTCGTGAGGGAGCAAACACCGATACCGATGGCCGGTGTCGCTTCTCGCAGACCGAAGTGGCAAGGTGTGGTTAAGTGCGAGTGAAGCTTGCGAAATTCCAGCTATCATTCTCGTGAGAGAACCTGAACCAGCGAAAACCTGAGGAAGGGTGGGAGAGGCATCAGCGAGTGCCCATATGAAGCTGTCAGCTGCACGCCAAAGTTGAAAGCAAGGAGAGAGAACGGAGCAGTGGAAAGAGTCTGGCAGGCCGCCCGTGAGGAAAAGGAGAGCGCCATCGAATGCGCCGTGTGTTTAATACACATGTAATAATCCTTCTGAGACGGCTTCGGAATCGGTCCTCTTTATTTTCACTTCCACAATACACTTCACTCACACACTCTCCGTTGCTGGCAGACAACAGAGAGCGGGCAGACTTCACACAGTTCCCACCACGCACGTGGCACCCAGAGCCCCCGTACGCGCGTGGCTCTCGCTCTGTTCGTTCCCCAGTCTGCTCTCGATCGTTCTCTCTCACTCCCTCTTAATCCCTTCGTCACGTGATCCCCCCAGCCAATCCTCCATGGACAGCCTTGACCATTCTCGATGGTTCCCTGTCAATCCCGGGACCACGCCTCTCATCCGGCTCCCCATTAGCTGGGGCCCCGAATGGCTAGGCCAATCATTCCTGATGACATGCCGTGATCACGCCGGGGCCATGCTTCCTATCTCAACCCTTATTGGCTACAAAGCAGGACCGGCAAGCCAATCCCCACGTGAACCCTCTATGGCTGTTATTACATCACCCCCCCCCCCCCCCCCCCCCCCCCCTGGTGAAAAAAATTTAGCTGTCTCGGCTGGGAAAAGGGTGATGAACCAATTCCGACATCTTATTAGGGCACCAAGGTGCGTTTAACAATACGAGGGTGAACCGGCGTCCCCGCGCCTAACAACATTTAAAACAGTCACCCATGAAAAATCACAACATACATCAGGGCGCCCCTGCAGTGCAGTAACGACAGGGAATTTAGCGAAACGATCAAACGTTAACGAAACGGAAGAGATTTCGACCGCGTACGTGACGCGGGACCCTCTCCGCTTCCAGCGCATGGTCGCTTTGCTTCCGGATGGACAGGAGGTGGTAGGCTCGAAGAAGAAGTAGGTTGTTGGTGCTTGGTCACGTCCAGGGCAGGCCCCGTTGGAGGGGGGCGGCTGGGGCTTCCTCAGCCCTCAGAACATGTTCATCTGTAGGAGGCACAACACAGTCCCCCTTGGGATCAACGGGTGTGGCAATCGGCGTAGTCTGCTCGGCAGAACCCGGCAGGTCAACTAGTGGGGATGAAGGGCCGACACGCGCGTCAACATAGGGTTTAAGTCGCGAGGAGTGAACATACCACCGCCGTTTTCCGTACTGAACGCGGATACTTTGCGAGTTCCGAACATCTACCAGCGTCACAGGCCCCCGCCATGGCCTGTGCAGTTTGGGGGATGTGCCCGCCGGTACCTGGGGCAGTGGAGCCACGCCAGGTCCCCCACTGACCAAGGCATGCGAGTATGCGATCGACGCGCATACCGTTCGTTCCTTGCCTGGGCACGGGCAGTCGCACACCGGGCAGCCTCTCGCGCCTCCGTTACTCGTTCAAGCGAATCACGCACGTGGTCAGGCAAGGAGCTGGACGGTCGTTTACCCGGCTTACCCAGCTGCACATCGATGGGTGGAACATTTTCACGGCCATACATCAAAAAAAATGGTGAGTATCCCGTGGACGTGTGTGGAACCATGCGGTAAGCCGCTAAGACGCCTGGTATGTGCAGGTCCCAATCGGTTTGCTTTTCACTGACCGTGTGACAAAGCATAGCCGAGAGGTACGGTTGAATCGTTCCACCATACCATCTGTTTGTGGATGGTATGGAGAAGTGCGAATTTTCTTCGTACCCAGCGCGTCACAAACTTCCTTAAGCAATTTAGAAGAGAAATTCCGCCCTTGATCTGTGAGCAGCCTCTCAGGTGCCCCCTTGTCCATGACATACCCGTTCAAGAAAGCGTCGGTAATGGACGCTGCCGTTTGGTCGGGCAGAGGCCAGGCCATCGGCCATCGAGAAAAATATTCCACCCCGACCAGAAGGTATTTATTGCCCCTAGCCGACGGGGGAAACGGGCCCAGAATATCGAGAGCAACCAATTCGTTGATACGGGACACCTCAATGGAACGTAACGGTGGTACATAGGGGTTCCGAGGCGGCTTCCTCTTCGCACAATCCTGGCATGAGCGGACAAAGTCATTGACGTCTGCCGTCATACCGGCCCAAAAGAAATCCTTCTGCATCGCGGCCAAAGTCTTTTGGACGCCGAGGTGCATCAACTTATCAGCGTGCAGGGCACGGAGCAGGTCGTAGCGAAGCGAAGTAGGCACCACCAAGCGTGGTCGGTCAGACAACCCGTCGGTACACATTAACAATCCCGACTTGCCTCGGAACATCTGCCACTTCCAGCCCGCCAATTGAGATTTTTGTTTGCCTATCAATTTCCGTAGCGGAGACAGTGAGGCATCAGCCTCCTGCTCACGTAACCAGACCGCGTGCGGCAGCCGTAAGGTATCATCGGTGTCCACCGACACCTGCTGGTCGTCCTCCTCCGCTTTCGCCCCTGCGGTGCATGCCCGTCAGGCAAGCGCACGGAGGAAGGGGCGGCAGCCTTGAGAGCGCGTCAGCGTTCGTGTGACGGGCCCCCTTTCGGTATGTAATATCGAAGGAAAATTCCTGTAACGATTCCAACCACTGAGCCAATTGGCCTGATGGTTGATCCAATTTCAAGGAGTATTGCAAAGCCGCATGATCAGTGCGAACTAGGAACTTCCGTCCATACAGGTACGGCCGGTACAATCGAACAAAGTGGACAATTGCCAAAAGTTCTCGTCTTGTCACGCAATAGCGCGTTTCCGCAGGGATAGAACCCTGCTGCCATATGCCACCACTCGCTCAACCCCGTCCTTACGTTGCGACAAAACGGCCCCAATGCCGATATCACTAGCATCCGTGTCAAGGATGAACGGCTGTGAAAAGTCAGGGTAATCTAGCGTAGGCGCCGTGGCGAGGTGGTCCCGAAGTGCCACAAAATAACTTTCCTCCTCCGCTCCCCATTTAAACCTTTGATTTTTGCCAGTCAGAACGTGTAATGCAGGGGTCCTCAAACTACGGCCCGCGGGCCACATGCGGCCCGCCGAGGACATTTATCCGGCCCGCCGGGTGTTTTTGCCGCCGCTGCCTGTCTGTTACTTTTTTTCTACATGAGAAGGACGGTCATTGGTGGAAGAGAGAGAAGGGGCGGAGTTCCCCCAATCAGACTGCATTGATGGGCAGTACAGTCTGTATGTCTCTGTGTGGGCAAAGTTATTGCTGGTATATTGTTTTTGTAGCGCTGTATATATATTGGTATTTTACTAATAGCAATTTTGACTCCCTAGGAAACAATGATGTCAAGAAAGAGAAAAATTGACTCGGAGTGTAGGATATTCAAAGAACAGCGGACTTATGATTACTTTTTCATGCAGTACAAGGAAAGAGCTGTGTGTCTGATATGCCAGAATATAGTGTCTGTGTTCAAACAATACAATTTACGTCGACACTATGAAACTCAACATAAAGATAAATATGCTTGTTTGGTCGGAGAAGTGAGAAAAGATAAAATATTAAAACTGAAAAATACATTAACAACTTAGCAAAATACTTTTGTGAAGCAGAAGCAGCTACATATTTCATCACTGCGAGCAAGTTTTCAAGTTGCCAAGCTAATAGCGTGCACTGGCAGACCATTCGTGGAGGGAGAATTTGTTAAAGAATGCCTTCTTTCTGTTGCCAAAGAGATGTGTCCAGAGAAGGCCGATTTATTTAGTACAGTGAGTCT
Organism: Lethenteron camtschaticum; assembly: GCA_018977245.1. NCBI lineage: Eukaryota > Metazoa > Chordata > Hyperoartia > Petromyzontiformes > Petromyzontidae > Lethenteron > Lethenteron camtschaticum. The sequence goes on along the minus strand of WFAB01001388.1, from coordinate 27,466 downwards.
TTTAGGACCTACAATTACACGGAGGATTGAAGAAATGGGAGACAATTTGCATCAGCATTTGCAAAACTCCACAAAAAACTTTCCTATTTCTCCTTGGCACTCGATGAAAGCAATGATGTTCGTGATTCTGCACAACTTCAAATTTTTATTCGTGGGACGAATGACTATTTCGAAGTCACAGAAGAGCTTGCTGCACTGCAAAGCATCAAAGGAACAACTACAGGAGAGGATATCTTTCGATTTAAAGCTTTCGTGACTGCAGGGATTCATCTTCTTGGTTCTTTCGGTAAAGTCACATAGAAGGGAAGTAATAAATAATTCTCACGACGTTTCGGCCACAACGCAAGCAGCCGTCCTCAGGTGAAAACCAGGTCTGTTGGGGAGACAGCATCTGAATGAAACAGCAGACGAGCTTGGAGCATATATAAGCTGGGTTGGAAGCGGGGAAAGAGCGCCTTGACAAAATAATTTGCATATCAAGAGGAATTTAGCATATTTATGGGAAATGCAGGAATGTGATTAGTACTGCATATGCCCGTGCTGCATATGTAGTACTAATAACATTCCTGCATTTCCCATAAATATGCTAAATTCCTCTTGATATGCATCTCTCCCCTCTGAGACATATCCTCATCTCAGGAACCATGCACTCAAAATGGCAACCATCTTTGGCAGCACTTATGTCTGTGAACAGACTTTTTCCAGAATTAAACATTTGAAATCTCCAACCAGATCTAGACTAACGGATGCACACTTGCATCACTTGTTACGACTAGCAGTGACAAATATGGAACCGGACATTGACCATCACATTAGCCAAAAGCAGGCCCATAGTTCCCATTGAAATACTGGCAAGTTTGTTGATTTAACTTTACTTGTTCTTCATTTTAAATATTGTATTTGTTCCCGTTTTGTTTCTTCACTTCAAAATAAGATATATGCAGTGTGCATAGGAATTTGTTCATAGTTTTTTTTAACTATAGTCCGGCCCTCCAACGGTCTGAGGGACAGTGAACTGGCCCCCTGTTTGAAAAGTTTGAGGACCCCTGGTGTAATGGTTTTGCCAACGTCGCAAAGTTCTTAACGAAGCAGCGATAATAGGAAGCGAACCCAATAAACCGCCGAACATCACCCACTGAAGTGGGTGTAGGCCACTCTCGTACACATTTGGTTTTCAGAGGGTCAGTGGACACGCCGTCTGAACTGACAATATGACCCAAGTAACGGACGGAGTGTTGCAGAAGGTGGCATTTTTTAGGTTTAAACTTAAGGTCAGCCGCGCGCATTCTTTGAAAAACCGTCTCTAGGCGTTGGAGGTGTTCCTCGAACGTGCGGCTGAAGACAATTATATCGTCTAGATATATGAGGCACGTCTCCCACTCTAGTCCAGCCAACACCAATTCCATGAGCCGCTGAAACGTCGCCGGCGCCGCATTCAAGCCCATAGGCAACCGATTAAATTCAAAGAGACCTTGCGGCGTGCGGAATGCCGTTTTGGCCTTCGACTCATCGTCGAGGGGAAGCTGCCAGAAACCCGAGGACAGGTCAAGGGTGGAAAAGAATTTAGCACCCGATAAAGCATCCAATGAATCATCCATCCTCGGTAAGGGGTACGCATCCGCCACCGAAATTTTGTTCAACCGGCGGAAATCAATGCAAAATCTTGTACCACCATCCTTTTTCTTAACCAGAACGACGGGCGCGCCCCAAGGGCTGTTGGACGGCGAAATAATATCCGCCGCCAGCAATTCATCTACCGCTCCGTGCACGTGTTCCCTTTCCGCCGGGCTCATGCGATGAGGGTGCATACAGATGGCAGGTGCCGCACCGGTGTCAATATGGTGCGACAAAAGCGACGTGCGGCCGAGGTCCAAATCATTTCTGCTGAAAACATCAGCGTACCGTAGCAATAGTGAACGCAGGGCGTTCCTTTGTTCATTCGACAAGGAAGAATTCTCTCCGCATAAATCTGCGATCCAGCGTTCTTGTGAACGATCGTGCGGAGGCCCACCCGCGGGCATCCGAGCGCGCGGCGTTTTGTCACAAGCGGCGAAATCGGTAGTGGCGTGAGCCAGCACCGATCCCTCCGGAACAACAACGCGGTCAGGTCCCCCATTTAACACCTGTATGAAAGGTGCTTGACCTGGTCACACGATCGTTTGTGCCGCCGCCAAAGAAAAAGATTTAGATACCGAATTCGATGGGGATAACAGCACGCCCTTCGCATCCCTTCCCATTCGAAGGGGTTTTCGATAACGCAGCGGAATTAGCATTTGCGCTCCCGACGGAACCTCCACCGTAGCAGCAACCACGGCAGTAACTGCGTTACCTGTAGGCGCGTTGGCCAACAGGGAAGGCAGGAACGCCATTCTACGACCCCCGGCATTTCCAAACAGTCCTGGTCGACCCGTATTCTCAGCGGCATCCGGCGCAGGAAATCAGTACCGAGTAAGCATGGAACAGCTAGCGAGCGAGAGATTAACACAGGTCCTGCGGCGGTAATATTTCCGATAGCGATGCTCACATCTACCTGACCACAGATACCCATGCTTCCCCCATTTGCGGCGACACACGCGTCATTTACCCTACGTATCCGCGACGTAGGAATGGACAACAAATGGAAAATAACATCTGAAATGATGGTAGCAGACGCACCCGTGTCCACCAAGATACAGACGTCAACGCCGTCGATGGTACCCCGTACCGTCGACGAGCCCGACGCCGCAGCCACAACCCTGCGAGCCAATTTTTTCCACTGTGTAGCAGAGCGCGTAAATGGAGCAGGGGAAGTAAAATTATCCTTAGGAGTGCAAGAATGAGTGCGAGTGGATGAGTGATGTGATAAGACCTGCTGGGTGTCCGATTTGTGCCGACTCGCCCGAGGTTGTTGCAGCTCCGCAGCAGGTGGAGGAGATGGAGGTCCCTTGGCGGAAGAGGCGACAGCAGAGGTCAGCAGCGGCAATCACGGGCGAAATGGCCCCGTCTGCCGCACTTGAAGCACGCGGCCGATGTCGGCCGGCGGTCGGACGACCCGGCCCTTGCGCGTGGACGGCCCGTGTAGTCGCCACGCTGGTCGCGCAGCCGCCGTCCCGGAATCCTATGCGGAACAGCAGCAGCTAGCATGTCGTCGTCGCCCGAGTCGTCGGAGCAGTGGACCACCAGTCGTGGAGACCACCCCAAAGGCGGCCCGTGGATTTCGGGTTTCCCCGTACATGCCGCCATCTGGTCCCAACGCTTAATATTAAATTTAGCGACCAAGGCAGCGCGCCACCCATCGCGATGTAAGCGGTTCGTGGCCGCACACAGGTAGCAAAATGTTGAGCTCCTGAGCCAACTCCAGCATACGGGAAAGGATGAGAGGATCCAAATGGTCGGCCGTCGCGTCGGGGTAGGCAGCCATGGCCAGCGCCATCAACGCCCCCCGATAAGCCAACGGCGATTCCTCCGATGCTTGGCGACGCGACATAAATTTCCTGGTGGCTGACGTCGGTGGGTCATAAAATTCCGCCATCTCTGCGAACGCGTCCCGCAGTGTCTTCTTCTTGGACGCCGGGATGGAGCGGAAGACCCCCAGAGAAACATCATCAAGCAGTGTAGGTAGCGCTCCCAGCGCTTCATCCTCCGTCCAGTTGACGGATCTAAAAGCTGACTCGAAGCGCCACGTAAAAGCACTTCAATCGCCCCGGCGATAAATTCTTTAATTTGTGGAAGGTGATGTCCGCGGTGGCAAGCGCGCGCCGCGGGCGTCTTCGACTGCCGTTCCCGCTCTCCACCCGTTGCAGGCAAAATGGCGTCCGGCGGCCGCGTGGCGGTAGGCGCGCCCAAAATGGCGCCCGACGGCTCCGGCGCAGCCGCCCCACCCAAAATGACGGCGTCCTCCCGCGTGGCAGGAGTAATGGAGGACGCGGATTCCTTTGCAAGACCCCTTCCCGCGGCGTCCAGCTGTTCGGCGATCTGGCGACCCGCGGCTGGCGAGGACGCCACCGCGGTCACCAGGCTGAGCAGAATGGCGCGTAATGACTCAATCTGCTCCGCCATCAGCCGCCACTCGTCTTTGGTTCCTGCGGTGGTCGCATCTTCCCCCGGTCGATGCTGAGAGGCGTCGAGGAGAATATTATCAGCAGGCGGCATAGGGGCTGTAGCTCCCAACAGCTCATCTTCATCCGTCTCGACCTCTTCCTCCGATAGAGGCACGGGCAGGTTCTTTTTTCTGGGGTGCTTGGACATCTTGACGATCGTCCAAACAGTCGCAGAAGCACTTCTGACACCAGTGTAATAATCCTTCTGAGATGGCTTCGGAATCAGTCCTCTTTATTTTCACTTCCACAATACACTTCACTCACACACTCTCCGTTGCTGGCAGACAACAGAGAGCGGGCAGACTTCACACAGTTCCCACCGCGCACGTGGCACCCAGAGCCCCCGTACGCGCGTGGCTCGCGCTCTGTTCGTTCCCAGTCTGCTCTCGATCGTTCTCTCTCACTCCCTCTTAATCCCTTCGTCACGTGGTCCCCCAGCCAATCCTCCATGGACAGCCTTGACCATTCTCGATGGTTCCCTGTCAATCCCGGGACCACGCCTCTCATCCGGCTCCCCATTAGCTGGGGCCCGAATGGCTAGGCCAATCACTCCTGATGACATGCCGTGATCACGCCGGGGCCATGCTTCCTATCTCAACCCTTATTGGCTACAAAGCAGGACCGGCAAGCCAATCCCCACGTGAACCCTCTATGGCTGTTATTACATCACCCCCCCCCCCCCCCCCCCCCCCGGTGAAAAAAATTTAGCCGTCTCGGCTGGGAAAGGGTGATGAACCAATTCCGACATCTTATTAGGGCACCAAGGTGTGTTTAACAATACGAGGGTGAACCGGCGTCCCTGCGCCTAACAACATTTAAAACAGTCACCCATGAAAAATCACAACATACATTAGGGCGCCCCTGCAGCGCAGTAACGACAGGGAATTTAGCGAAACGATCAAACGAAACGGAAGAGATTTCGACCGCGTACGCGACGCGGGACCCTCTCCGCTCCCAGCGCATGGTCGCTTTGCTTCCGGATGGACAGGAGGTGGTAGGCTCGAAGAAGAAGTAGGTTGTTGGTGCTTGGTCACGTCCAGGGCAGGCCCCGTTGGAGGGGGAGCGGCTGGGGCTTCCTCAGCCCTCAGAACCTGTTCATCTGTAGGAGGCACAACACAGTCCCCCTTGGGATCAACGGGTGTGGCAATCGGCGTAGTCCGCTCGGCAGAACCCGGCAGGTCAACTAGTGGGGATGAAGGGCCGACACGCGCGTCAACATAGGGTTTAAGTCGCGAGGAGTGAACATACCACCGCCGTTTTCCGTACTGAACGCGGATACTTTGCGAGTTCTGAACATCTACCAGCGTCCCAGGCCCCCGCCACGGCCTGTGCAGTTTGGGGATGTGCCTGAGAACAGAGAAGATGTCCAGCGGTGGCGGAGCTGCGCGCTATCCGACGACGGAATCATTGCGCACCACAACGGCGAACATCGTGCCAACGCCGCTCAATCTAGCAGCGGAGAGAGAGTGCACGAGCAGTTTCTTCAAGGAACATCGTGCCAACGCCGCTCAATCTAGCAGTGGAGAGAGAAAGCAGGATGGGCTCGCTGCGGCCACGCCCAAGCGTGAGAGAACCTCTCTGGCCGCTGGTTGTATAACCTCTTCCCCACCCCCCGCAAGCTAACGACACAACTCCCGGCTCTAAAAAATAATAATTAATTAATATTACAAGGAGACAATGCACACACAAAACGCACACGAACAAGACTTTCAAAAAAAGTTATCTTTGTGTTTCGAAAAGGGTTGCAATTTCAAGTTGTACGTTCAATAGCAACTGATCGTGCAAAGCAGTTGCTGCCATCGAGTTACATGAATAAGAAATGTTTTAGTAATTTAATTTAGTTAATTGCATAATCTTGCCGATGAATCTAATGACGCATACTTTTGCCTTTGCATATTAGAGTGTCATATGTTTGTTTAGAATTAAAATTGCTTAACACCAAGTGTTCGAGTGCTTCTTTCCCAGTCCATGCAAAACTGTCTTATTCATAAGAACTGTAACCTGCGTTGAGATATGAATTTGGAGACCTAACATAACATAAACACACTAAGATAATCAATAAATGTTTAATCAAAGATAATCAGTTATCCCGAATGATACAACTCTGGATAACGAAACTAAGCCTAGTTATCATAACTGCACACATTAACATACTCGCAAGCATTCGCATAAATTAATACAATTATCTCCGTGATTATCATAATTTATGCATATAATTACACAAATTATCATAATTCATGCGATTTACGCATTTTTTTAATTGTTTTTCATTTTTATTATTTTTATCAAAATTTCATAATCCGGCATATACAACAAGTAACTCGCGCAGCTGATCGGCCTCCCCCTTAGGTAAATCTGCCCAAGGTACATGCAACGCGTCGAGCAGGGGAACGACCTCGGCTCGGGGAGTCGGGCCGACTCGCCAGGCCAGGTTCTAGTCACCCTCGGGACGACCGAGGTCCTCAGCCCAGAGTGCAAACACCGAGTCATCAGAGTGGCGTGCGTGCAGGGGGTGTACGGTGGCTATCGGGGTGCGCCGTCGCAGTATTGCAGGGGTACTGTGAGGGTTAAACATCCGCATAAACAATCGGCCCCATCTGCGTTTACCAACATGGCGGATCTCAAGACCCCGTATCGTTTTGCCAACTCCGGGTGAGGAGTTAGCATTACCTCACCCGATGGTCAGAGCGCGGGGTCGGTGGGGGTGTTGCCACCGGCACCAGCATCTCGGTGAGCGGCCCGCCAGGATAGCGGCCACAGGTGCGAAGTGGGGGCGCATCGCTGGCGGGGTTGCATGTTGAGTCCCAGCTTTTCCAGGAGGTCGGTACCTGCAATACACTCGTGACACAACACACTCAATACGTAGAACTCCTGGGTGCACACCTGGCTGCCTATGCGGACCTCTAGGGTGGCTCTCCCAGTGGCCCCATTCCGGCTCCGCTCGCCGTGTGCAGCGCGCGGTCCGGGGCCTGCAGGTGACGCACGTCGACCCGATCGCGCTGCAGTGCGCTGCGTTCACGAGCGAGGCCACCGCCCCGTGTCCAGCAGGATTTGGGTACGCATTTCGTTTACCTTCCCTTCCACCAGCGACGTGGCCCCCGTGATCCCCGCCACCAGCTCCCGTAGCCAGTCGCCAGGAGTCACCGTTTGCGCGGGCGTTGTTGCTGGAACCTGTATGGAGATCACTCGCTCGCCATTATTCCCATTGTCGTCGATATGTGTCGGGACCGCGTCGATTGCACCTCTAGTTGGTCCGCGCTCTAGGGGGCGTTGGAGTTTAACCGCCGCGCCTGCCTCGAACGAGCGAGCTCAGGGCAATCTCTTACGAGATGCCCTCGACGGTCGCACATATAACATGCCCGGGGAAGGGTGGCGGCTCCGTAGTGGGCCCTTTGCCCACTTCCTCCCCCCCCCAGTCTGTCGCTGCCTGGACTCCACCTCTAGTTGGGTTACCCTTCCCGTTAGCCCTCCTACCGTGGAGCGTAGCTCCCCCATCTCGGACTGGATGGTCTCAATGGAGGACTGCAGCTTGGTCATATTTCTATTCGTTTCCTCACGTACGTGGGTTACCTGGCCGGCTATATCTCCCATGCCGGTTTGTAACCCGGCTACCCACCCCGGGTTGTCTTGCTGGGTCTCTGGGGCTCTCTTGGCCGTCCCCTTACTGCGATGACGAGCTCTTCTTCCTCGTCTGAAAGTAGGCTCGCTACGGCGCACTCTCGTCTCCACCCTCGAGGCTGCGTGCGCTCACCAGAGAGCTTCTCGCATTTACGCGCACGCTCGACAAGGGTGTTAAAGGAGAGGCGTGCACCGTCTACATTTGGCTGCCACCACGGGGTGCGTGCCAAATATCGCTGGACCTTCCGGCGGCGAGGCCCTCAATTATTTTTGCCTCATACTCTGGGTATGCGAGCTGGGTCAGCGTGCATACGTCCTCGGCGTAATCTCGCAAATCCTCGCCGGGTTGGCGGTGGCGCGCCTCTAAGGCCGCCTGCGCGTCCTCCTCATCATATGTGCCGAATCGCAGTTCAAGCTGGCGCATTAATTCCCCCCACTGAGTTTGTGCGCTTGCGGGCAAAGCTTCCAAAAAGTCAGCTGCCCGCCCATCCAAATGTATCTCTAGCTGCTGTAACGCATCCGCATCTGTCCAGCCATTAACCTTTTTTGCCCTCTGATGCTGCGGGCAAATTATTTCCGTGATGGAATCCCTTTGCCCGTAAATGTGCATTTTATTTTAACCTGGGTTGGGGGGCCTCTTTCCCTTGGGGTGCGGGGGATCGTCCCGCTTCTGACACCAAATTGTTAGGGTCACTGGCCCCGAGATCTCTCCCTGGGGAGTGCTGACTGCCAGGATACCATTACTACCCGACCCCTCGCTGCTAGGCGAACCGAGTGGTATTACTTCCCCTTCAAACAAATGCGATACCTCCCCTTTTTACACCGTTACGTACAGCTCTCGCATGCTGCGAGCATGCGCCCACCTACAGCCCCGTGCAGCACTCGCCTCGACGTCGAATATCCCCTTTACAATTGCGCACCTGTATCATACACGTAGTGAACGTACGCACACACACACAGACAGCTCCGCGTGGCACCCGCTTCCACGTCGAATAACCACGTTACAATGTCGCACCTGTGGAACGCGGATCATACACGTGGTGAGCGTACGCACGCACACACCGCTCCGCGTGGCACTCGCCTCCACGTCGAATAACCACGTTACAATTGCGCACCTGTATCATACACGTAGTGAACGTACGCACACACACACAGCTCCGTGTGGCACCCGCTTCCACGTCGAATAACCACGTTACAATTGCGCACCTGTATCATACACGTGGTGAGCGTACGCACGCACACACNGCTCCGCGCACGTTCTCACTTTCTCATCGAGATCACACGAGGCCACGATCAGCTATTAATGATTTATTATCGGCTGCCTGCGAATTGTTGTTAAATCAGTGTGAATCGACAAGGCTGGCCTACTCTGATGCCCCTGGGTCTATTCCCGATTTATCTGCTTACGATACGCTTTTACCTCCTTACTCACGGTTTGAAGCACTCGGCGTTCCGTGGTTTTCCTCGCTGCTCACCTCGACACGTCGCACGGACGTCTGGATGGCCGAGCTGGGAGCCGCCTCGAACGCTGGCTTCTTGGAGTGAGAGAGCGTTCACCTCTCTGTATCCTCTTTTATACCCAAAACTACAAAGAGATTCCGACTCGGGCGCCTTCCTAGCCAATCGGGTCGTGGCGTTCCCCATCTTCATCTTTTAATTGCCCTAACAATGGGCGTATACGCGCCCGAGCCGCCTTTTGTTATGCCAATTATGCGGTGGCGTCCATAACAAAGGCTTGCCGTGGGAAGTTGTGCACGGGGCCTCCGCGTGCCTCTGCCACTCTAACTAGTCATAGCTCCCATCTGCCTTGTCGATCCGTGGGGGTGGGGTGCGCGTCCTCACCGCGGTGGCTGGGCGGCCCCGTCGTGACCATGCAACTTTGCACTCGAGCCACGACGCCGCGGTGCACGTTAGCGTCGGAGGAGACCGTCCAATTCCCTTGCTGCAGGAAACCGTTAAGATTATCCCTATGAGGGCTTTTCGGGTAAAAAGCTGTCAGCCAGGAGGTCTCCCCTCGCGCTCTATGTGTGGGGGAAGATGCGTGAGTATGTGTGTTTAGGTGGGGGGTGGTGAGGGCGAAGCAGCGTCGGCCTCGCTGCTCGGGACGGCGGGATCGTAGGTGGAGGCATCCGCCGATCGACTCCGTGGCGGTGGCATCACATAGCCTTCAAAATGTATTGGCATGTCGAGTGTTTTCGAGAAATAAAACTCATGCATTTTGACAAACGTATGAGGCCTATAGGAAACACTATGTGCGGCCACTACATTTGCACCACGGTGGCAAATGGTGTGTTCCTAAAACGGCTCGTTAATTTGTCTCGCCAATGCTTTATTTCCCCCCACCCCAACCCTGCCAACCTTCTCTCTCGGTTGCACAGAATGAAGGAATTAAAGCAAGCGCGAGAAGTGTAAAGTCCTCAGAAGCACAGCCTGACAACCTAACAGCCCCGCTGGGAGGACGCCACTCAACCATCTCGTGCTAGGCCAGGCGTGGGCTCTACTCCCCCACCCATCCCATCGTGTCAGATCCTAAAACCCTGTTGCCCCCTCGTCCAGGGTGGGCTATTCACGCTGGATCTTTTGACTTGCGTTTAAGTGAACGTCATGCCTTACGTTACGCGAAACGTGCTCACACACCGCGTGGAACGTAACTCACCCCCCTCGTGCGTTAGGTTGCCCCCCGTGGTGTGGCACGTGGCGCGTGACGACTGCTTCAGAGCCCTTGAGCCCCACAACCCACCCCCCCCCCTTCTTTGCTCTACCCCATAACCTCGATTGGCTGCCAGGCTCGTATCCTCGGCATTTAAAACTTCAGCCCTAAGCGAACGGTTTTAGGGGGCACGTAAACTCTTCATCAGAACCCCCCTCCTCACCGTGATGTCCCTGAAGTGAGGCTTAAGTGGCCATTACGTTACATTGCGTGTGTTAAGCGATCCAGCGTGAACCCACCTCAACTCTTTATCGCTGTCTTTTTAACTTTGTAATCCTTTCACTGGTGCCCCCCCCCCCCATGCACCTATATCCCTGGATGTCTGAATTACACTCGTGCGTGTAGCCACTGGAATGTCGCACAGAGTAAACCGATGTCTGTTCTAAACTACTGGGTGAAATTATGTGTACCATACATATTAAAGAGCTTGATTACTGTGTAAATGTTTTCATAACACCTAAAGTCCTTCCATTTCAGTCTCCCTGCTCTTATTTTCTCTCTCAGTAAATGTTCCCTCAAATAATGTCCTTTGTCGATACACGAATGCCCCTTCCATTTTGTTAGTCTCAAACAACTGTGGCTTTTGCATGCAGAACTTGGGCCCCCTAAAACAAAAAAAGTGCATATATACACAACAAGCACACATACGCACACGTCATAATTACTCTGGTGTGACAAAAATGGAAACTGCACTGCATGGCATAGGCCAATAATGTGGACATTTACCAGAAGTATTGTACGTGCAATACAAACAAGCTTGAGCAAAAAGTACATACGTGGGGTATAATGCATACCATTTATCAGTTTCTCCAATCTTCGGTCCCATAAGGTGGATCAAAAGGTGCCCGAAGAGAAAAAACCGTGCTAAACGGTGGGCCACCCTGACAAAAGGTTGGGAGCTACTGCTCCTCCATGAAGTAACTGTGTCACCTTCCCATGAAGCAGCCTTGGAATCGTGTAGCTAACGTGTGCCATCCCTTCACTGCCGTCCCAACACTTCAATAGCTCAAAGTAGCATGCAGATAGGATTAGTAGTAGGTTACTGTCCATATTCTGTCCTCGGGTCACATCTCATGAGGTTATAGGCTCGCTCTATACACTTCCTGCACTTTTATAACTGAAGAAGCTCTTTGTAGACAAACATGCTTAACATAATGCACACTGAAATGTACGAAGGATGGCACAGACGTTGGAAAGCAGGAAACCGAGCTTTGCTCCTTTACAAGTTCTCATAGTTGCGGGCATTTGTCAGATAAACAAAGAAGGTTGAATGTAATATGGTTATATGTATATATGGAGTGTATAGAAAGCTAAAACAAATTACATGTGCTCGCATGATAAATGCATCTTATAATAATGCATTGTATAAACTTATAGTGCGCATATTTGAAAACAAATTAATATAAGGAAGATAATTTAAGCAATATAATTTAGAAAGCATGGCTTGATTGAGAAGTTGCCTCTAAAATATAGGAATGCTTTTGGCTGGACACAAACGTAGCATACAATCGTCTTTATTTAATATATGATAGTTTGCCTTCTTGTAGTCAAGCCTGAGAGACGCATTTATATAAAGTACTAAAAAAACTGTCTCTTTCGATGTATTGCTTGTTCACAAATGTAACTTATTAATGTCACCTTTCTTCTGCACTGAATTGTTTTTGTTTCTACTCTGTGTCATGGCTGCTATTTGCTTTTATGTACTAGACAGTGTCTTGCACGGAGCGCTTAGCTCCTGCACTGAGCTACCGCACGTGCGAATAACTGCGCGTGTGTCCATTACGTTGGTGTACATTATTAATGTGACTAGCCTGGATGTAAACCTTTCGTTTCATTTTCTCGTTTTTATTTTATTACTGGTATGGTTGTATGATTATTTATTAATTTAAAAAATAAGCTTTGTTGGTTCCAATGCTTGCCTCTTTTTTACATTTGCTCTCCAGTGCTTGGTCTCGTTTATATATTTTGTAATTCTTACGTTAAAACATCTGATTATTAATGTAAATAAATCTGCATAAAAAACCCTTCCCTAGTTCTGCAGCAGTCACTGGGTGCGCCGTTGAGAATGACAAAGATGAGCGTCAGTCCGTTGTGCTTACACGAGGAACCGCGAGCACTTGCAACCGCTCTTCGAAATATTGCGAAAGTAAATTAATGAGTTTAACACGTAGACTTTCGCGACCAATATCATCCATAATACAGAAGTTTTTTTTGTTATATCGCGTAAATATATAAATGTGTCGTTAAACCCGCCACCACCCGACAGCCAATGAGTAAGGTTTGTCACTAAACAGAACGTGCCAATTCGTCACTAGTATAGCAAACCGGTGTGTTGGAGAGCCGAGCCAACATTTAATCTGAGTACGACATTTCGCCAGTATTACAACTACAAGCTCTTGTAGTTGTGGGAATTTGTCAGATAAACACAGAAGCGATAGCCTCCTTTCCAACGTCGCTGTAATCACGTAATGTCAAAATGTACACTTGGCAAGGAGGGAATATTGTGCAGTGAGTGGCAATGAAGCGTCATTGCAAAACATGATGGCGTGTCGACATCAAATCGAAGGTCATCGGGGTAACAGCATTTCCGAATACAATCATTTATTTAACCTGTCATTGGTGGCTGTGCCTTTTGTCCTCTAATTTGGTTGGTAAACAAATCTTACACACTGGCTGTTTTTTTCTGCTTAACCTCTTGCGATGGGTGTGTTCGTGTAAAGGAGTCCACGATGAGTTGTCGCCAGCCTCATGGCGACGCACACTTGTAAAAAAGCACTGTCGGAAAGTGCTATTATCGAAGGAAGCACCATCTGAAAGGTGTCACAAGCACGATCTGAAAGGTGCCACTATCATAGGAAACACCATCTGAAAGAAGCTACAAGCTCACCATGCGCCCCCTTTTATCCTTTCCACCGCTCTTTCGAGCGTTCCTAACTGCCCCCACCCCTCCCCACGCCAAATCAATCCCAAATAGTTACCTACAACGGGGCTCTAACCGACCTGGGTATTTACTCGTTCAATTTTCCGGTTTTCACCCTTCAAAATGCGCCATCGAATACGAAACACAAACATCTTGCGCTCTGCAATCAGGGGATGCGTAGCGGGAAGCCGATCGCAGCGAGCCGGGTTCACGCAGCATGTCAAGGCCCCTTGCTCGTGATGGCTGGGCCAGTGGGAAGAGGAGAAATGCCGTGGATTCAAATAGCAAGTTGTCACTCCCCCACTTGTACTGCACCGTGATATAACTAAAACTAAACTATGCTTTATTTTTGCCAGGTAAGGCCCACTGAGCTGTTAGCTCTTTTTCATAAGTGACGTGGCCACAAAACATAACTCAACGAAGTAGGCTTTTCACGTGGAAAATCTTTCGCAGCCAAATACTCAAACGCACGTTTGTAAATGTGAGGGGAAAACAGTAGAACCCGAGAAAAATCCACCCGACCACGGGGAGAACTTGCAAACTCCAAATATGCAGGGGTCAGGGTCTAGGATTGAACCCACGACCTCTTGTATACCAGGCAAGGGAAATAACATCTTGCCATTATGGTGCCCATTGAATAAGGAATGCCCTTGGCAACTTTTAGTATAAGTTCGTGTTGGTAGGTGATGAGCTCTACGTCAGACTGGCCATTGAACTGTTCACTCCACGCGCTTTGTTTCTGCAAATATGTATAAACGGTGTTCGCTGCTGGGCTCGGGGCCAATCATACGGCCTGGGGTATTGGGGGGCGGAGCCCAGTACGGAGGCATATGGGAGGGCCCGCCGTTTACCTCGGGTCCAATCGGAAGCGAGGTGAATGGGGGTGGAGCCAGCAGGGCGCTATGGGAAGGCCGGATCTGAAGGTCCGGAAGGGGAGGAGATAGGATCACGTGGTGAAGGGAATATAGGTGGGAGCCCGGAAGGGCTCCAGGTCAGTTGGGAGAGTCACGAAGCTGGACCACGTTGGGTGGCCGGAGGGAATCCGCGCCATCAGCTACGTGGCTGAAGGAGCTTCGGCAGACCGTCGGCCAGCGGTGTGCGGAGTTGCGAAGCGGAAGGACTGATGAGGGAGCGCGTGCGGGGCGTGCGTGAGGAGACGCTGGTCCGCTGTCAGGACCAGCGGGGTGCGAGGAAGAGTTGAATAAAGAGCAACGGAGGCCAGCAGTGTGTGACGAAGTCCTTTATTACATATGTAATAAATTACAATTAGGTATGTGAACTCGACCTTGTCAATTGAGAAACAATCTAAAAAAATCCAGTCATTAAGTAAAAAATTGAATTCACGTAAACCCATGACTCGTTTGTGGACACTTTTCATCCCATGCACATGAATACATTAGACAATGGCACTTCACACTTTTCAAACCTAACTTCAGAACAGTGTACATGATATTGTGATTTTGTAAAATTACAAGCATTTCTCTAATACATCCGGCAGTGAATCAAAGCATATAATCGTCTCTCAGTACTGACGTTTTAAAAGACTGCAAAAAAACATGTTTTTTGCAAAACAGACCCAACCAATGAAACTATATACTTGAAACATTAATGCTCCCTTACATGCTTGAAATTACATTTTGAGACGAAAAGATGACAGATCAGAGGGCGTGCGCAGCTCAACAGCACCTTGAGAAGTTCATAAAAGTCATTGGGGCTTGGGCAAGAGACGTCTTTGGAAGGGTTGATGAACAATGATCAAGAATAATGGAAGAATTGGCAGCCAACGGATGGAATGTGTCGGAGAGTGCATCCAGACAAAGTAGCTCATGCACAAGATGTAGTTGAATTGTTTATATCCGGGATTGCGAGAGATGCTGTAAGTTTTGGAAGGCTTTTGACCCAGCAGTGGATTGACCATAGATGATGATAATTAATGTCCCATCCTATATTAAGTGCACATAGTATGTAGTGTAATCAAAAAGTCAGGAATGCACTGAGTCTTGTTGAATTTTCTCCAGATTTTTATGTTTGATTTTGTTATGAGCCGTAGCCAAACGTTCGCTCACTGAATCCACAACTGTATAAAGTACTCATTGATTAAAAAAACGGTGCCAAATTATATCAGTTTAATGACAGTGCATATTGGTTTTCTTGTAATGTCCATAACCCTACTTCGCTAACATCGCCTAATATCGCAACATTACCACAAAGTCCATCACTCTCTTTTGTGATATCTTGCTTGTTAGCATCCACATTTAGATTTCCTGATGATGTGTGCCAGTTGCATGGCTCTGCACACTAGTGAGAATGGATGCCAGTCCGCCTCTCTTGTGCTCTTGCAGATGTTACATATCCTTCGACAGTTTTCCCCACAATGTGCTGTTATGACTTCTTGTCAAGGATTCACAATGACTTCCATTAATGTAAAGCTAAGAACCGGATGTGTCACCCTTGAGGAATGTTTTAAAGCCAACAGTAATCTTGGCATGTAAATGAAAACATTTCACAGTGTCTCGTTTTTCAAAAGAGCATCGTATACATTTTCACCCAAATCTAGCACTTGTGTAAAATCTCCTCGTTGGCAAAAAAATGTAAAGCAAAATAAAGCCTCATATTTTTACCTTTCACCAAGTGACAATGTTGTAAATATGATACAGAAGCTGAAAATAAAAAGCCCCATGATATTCTTAATTGTGCTATAAACTTACACTGCAGTGTTAAATGCTGTACACTGGTGACACAACAAGCATGTTCTGTATTAGTAATGAGTACCTAGTGGGTTTCACGTTTTTTGGGGTTTCATGTCACACTCCACGGGAAACAAATCACTCGGCTCACTGGTGATAGGGATATATATTATAAGTGTTTAGCATGAGGCTTAAAATAACTTTAAACTGTAGATTGACCGGACGCGACGAATGGAACCAAGAAACCTCTGCACCATCACTTTTTGGAGGACTAAATAATGAAATATAGATTTTTCGAACGTTTCTAAATGAGCATTTGAGACGCACAAACGTTGGTTGTGTAAACATGAGCAGGACAGTGTTAATAAAACACAACCTACACAGCCCCCCCACCCAGTACTGCTTCAGTTTCATCTGACAATACAGCGAGCTGACGTTGAAATCAAACAGGCGCACTGCCAACACTTCAGATACAATGCCAACACTTCAGATACAAACCAACATGAGCACTGCAGACATGAACGCGTGTGGCACGCCCTTTATGGTAAGTGTGCCAATGTAATCTACACATTACCTCAATAGTTCG
This sequence comes from Lethenteron camtschaticum, assembly GCA_018977245.1. Taxonomy (NCBI): domain Eukaryota; kingdom Metazoa; phylum Chordata; class Hyperoartia; order Petromyzontiformes; family Petromyzontidae; genus Lethenteron; species Lethenteron camtschaticum. The sequence goes on along the minus strand of WFAB01001388.1, from coordinate 10,866 downwards.
GCAGCCTAAGCAACATGTTATCGAAGTTGAGGGTGACCAACCGGAGAAAAGGCACCACATTTTATGTGGCGCTTACTTACGGTCTAGGATTGTAACGTCTGTCTCCCAGAACATGACGGGTCATTGTTTTTTTCTTAATGGAGGCCATAAAGTGTCACGAATATATTTTTGTGTATACTGCTTGAAACCAGGACATGCAACAGATATTTAGCTCGGGGTTCACTCATACCTTAATTTGATATTACAATATTTCTCACTGAGCTAAAGCGTTCCCAAGATAATGCAAAATGCAGCACAGTTAACATATCCCAACAGAATATATAGACACAGTTAAGTTAAATGTAATACAGATAATCTCTCGGTAACATAACATGCGAAATCCAGTCGCTTTCCTGATCTCCGCAGTTTCACAGTTGCAACTGCAAAGTTATGTACATTTACAGTGACCATCATTGCACGCACATACCAGGTCAGCTTATACTTTTACACCCACGCCTTCCGAGAACGCTGGGCGCGTTGTACATACGTTTAACTTCTTTCCCACCGTACGTAGCCAACCGCGCTAATCGAGGTGCCAGGCATCGTGAATGGCTCGAGAACCGAGTGGGTGCGCCCACACCTGCCAGGGACCCGAGCGAGACGCTTTGAAAGCCATGGTGGTGCAAGGGTGGTCCTGACTGGAATACGAGCCTGGCTCTTCCTCATGCAAATTGAAAATTAACAAATCGGCCGCACGTGGTTCTGCTGTGCCGACTCGATGGTGGTGAGACGGCAGCAGCTTGGTAGGCTACACACTTTAGGGTACCATAACAAAACGTCCTGGGTCGTCCTGGAATGTTTTCCATGAGTTTTTTTTTTGGGGGGGGGGTTCAGGTTGCTGGATTTGTAATTTTGGACGGACGACTGTGAAGCGTTCCAGAAATTGAAAAGTGTTGAGAGTGAATTCAGTGACATGTGGGTGAAAGCCGAGTAACCTCAGAGTATGAATTGCCACGCCTTCCCATGCCAACGTCTTACAATTCCCAAAGAATGTTGATGTGGTGTTGCAACCTGTGAAGCTGTGGCACACAGACAAGGCTAGGGATGTGTCTTTTCCCAACACGTTGCAGATTTCGTTGAAGTGAAAATTAGTCAAGTTCTTGCCTGGACCAAAGGTCGTCCACATGTCCGCAGTTGCGTGCAAGGTGAGCAGGTAGTGACACTTGCCACTGAGAATCACAAAGACATCAGTATCCACAGTGTGCATCAAACAGGTTCTACATCCATTTTGTATGTAGTATGTTGAACTATTTCGTACCGTACGTAGCTAACCATGCTAATCGGAGGTGTGGGGAAAGGGAAACAAACTTCTAAAAATAAAACATAATAAAATAATTCTCACGACGTTTCGGCCACAACGCAAGCAGCCGTCTCAGGTGAAAACCAGGTCTGTCGAGGCCACAGCGTCTGTTATTATTTTATTACTTCCCTTCTACGTGACTTTACCGAAAGAACCAAGAAGATGAATCCCTGCAGTCACGAAAGCTTTAAATCAGACGCTGTCGCCTCGACAGACCTGGTTTTCACCTGAGGACGTCTGCTTGCGTTGTGCCGAAACGTCGTGAGAATATTTTATTATGTTTTATTTTATTATTTTATTACTTCCCTTCTACGTGACTTTACCGAAAGAACCAAGAAGATGAATCCTGTAGTCACAAAGCTTTAAATCAAAAAAAAAAATCTAAAATCAATCCTAAGAAATGAGTTTTCAATTTATATTTAAAAGTGCACAGTTCCAGTGGCCGCCCTAATATCGGAAGAGCGTTCCAAACGGGCGCAGAAGTGCATCTGAAAGTGCGCGATGCAGTCTTTGTCCGATAGTTATCCAAAAGCCGCTGGCATCTGTATCAGCAGTCCAGCGTCTGCCTCCTTATAATCGCAAGGCAACATTATGTGGCTAGTCCCTCTGGCGACTCGTGTGATTCCCCTTCACAAATCCTCACTGTCCAGCGTGGTAAAAGTCTTCATCTCATCATTGAATTGATAAATTACCCCCCAAAAACACACAATTGCATACTCATTGATTTGGTACGGTCAATGTATTTACACATAGTCATGAGATTTTTTAAGGTGACTACTGAAAATGCATGGGCAACGCTCGTTAATAATTCGGAGCATTTTCATGGCTTGTGAAGCGGTTAATAATACATTATTTATTAACTGAAAAAGCAGCATTGCGAAACATGAAATCTGGCTTAGATAGTTAATAGATTAGTAGGGCCAATTACTCCCTATTCATGGTGGACAACTAGGATATAACTAAATGTGCAATTGGAACAAAGAGAATGGCGCTGCATATTTGAATCACGTGTCCTCCATTGTGAACGTGCCACAGCCTGCGCCCAAGAAGAGCAGAGGCCATTTGAGGGCATAATTGCACAAGCTATGACAAATATACCCGGAATGCACCCGATATCAGACGTCAAAGCTAAGCAGGATTAGAGTGAGGGTATTTTTTTTCTAGGTGGCCACTATGCATATGTATAAGAGCCTATGTCGGATTCACGTGGTGATCGGCTTTGCCGGTCCGCTTTACAGCCAATGGGGGGAGAGCCTGGGAGCATGGCCTCGGCGTGATCACGAGATGTCAGCTAGGTGATTGGTTTCGCTGGTCTTGGCCTCAGCCAATGGGAAGACAAGTCAGGGGCGTGGTCCCGGGAGTTGATGGGGGATCTGGAACATTCGGCGCAGGCTATTGAGGATTGGCTGGAGTGTACCACCTGGCCCAGGCATTAAATAAGGGGAGAGAGGAGAGACACGGGGTCAACACGGAACAAAGAGAGAGAGGCCACGCACGAGTGGGGATCCGGGTGCCACGTGGTGGTGTGTCTCTGGTGGCTGTCTGCCCGCTTCCCGTTGCCTGCCAGCAACGGGAGTGTTTGTGAACTGCAAAGAAGTGAAATAAAAGGACCGATTCTACAAGCCGTCTCCAGCATGTTATTACATTTGTAATGCGAGTGTAAACGGCCTCGTGGATATGACGTAACAGGTGGGAGGAGTTGGGTCACGTGGGGAGAGGGAGTGCTTTTAAGGGCAGAAACCGGAAGGGCTGGAGGAGAGTGTGGGAATAAAGACAGGAGGAGGCCACGCAGGGCAGGAGGTGGAAAGTGGCGTGATCGCCACAGGTCGGGACTCGGCACCGTTGGCCAGCGGTGTCCGGGCACGGAGGAGACGGAGAGCAGCAGCGGGGCTGCATAGAGAGCAGCCATGGGGCTGCAGGTCGGAGGCAGAGAGGCTGAGTGAAAAGCCAGCAACGGGGCTGCATTGTGAGCCAGCAGCAAGTCTGCGGGAGCGACGGCAGCAGTGGGCCTGCCGAGCGGGAGACGGAGGAGACTCTGAGCGAGACGCCATGCGGGCAAAGTTGTACGAACCAAATAAAGGACAACGGAGACAGACCCAGTGCAAGAGTCCTTTATTACACTGGTGTCAGAAGTGAAACGGCATGTCAAAACAGCTCAGAAGAAAGAATATCCCCGCACCATCGTCTGCTACATTTTCCGACGACGACGACGTTCCTCAGGCAGTGGCGCTGCCAATGATGGAGGGAGAAATCGATGCAGGAACGAGTGACGGCCCGGGGGTGCAAGAGGTCGCCGCCTCGGTGAATCCGCCCGCGCTGGGGACGCTGACCAGCGATGGAGACAGATGGCGGCCCAGCTGGAGACTTTGAAGACCGTCTTGGCGCAACTGTGCGACCTCGTCACGCCGGCGACGGGTTCGGGGAGGCCCGGGGTGACCAACAAACCAGGGCCTTGCCTGCGCCGCCAGCGCCCTCTGCCACGCGGCACGAGGATGCCATCTTGGGCGTGGCGGGAGAAGAACCGCGGGAAGCCGCCATCTTGCGCCCTCCGCGGCGGGAAGCCGCCATCTTTGACACGTTGCGGTGCGACGCCATCTTGAACATGCCACGCAACGCTCCGTCTGCGGAGGACAGCGGAGCGAGGACCCGCAGCCGTCACTTGACAACAGTTAAAGAATTTTCAATCGGAGGCGACTGGAGTGCATTCGCCTGCCGATTTTTGGCGGCGGTGCGCTCCGCCAGATGGACTGACGCAGAGGCCCTGGAAGTTCTGCCAACTCTTCTCGACGATGAGTCGGTCAGATTTTTCCGTTCCATCAAGGCCGAGAAAAAGAAGACACTGAGAGGGTTTTTGACGAGATGGCGCCCGAAGAGTCGCCGGTGGCATACAGGGGTGCTGTCCTGGAATTGGCCATGGCCGCATACCCTGAGACGAAGCCTGACCTACTGGAACCCCTTATTTTGGGCAAATGCTTGAGCTGTCGAGAGATTTGGGATCCCTATGCCGGTGTGCGGCCATGAGAAGTTGACGTCTCGGGCAGCTGCGAAGTGTTTGGATGCCCAGTTTAATCTGCGCCGTTGGAAGCAGGTGACAGCGTGGACGGGGGGCCCATCGTGGAAGGGGTGCCGTGGGTTGGGATCCAAGAAGGCGGTGTACGTTCCTGATGGGGGGGGCCCGCAGGAATTGACGGCCGCCTCTGCGCAGTGGCCTGCCCGCGGAGGGCCGGGGCCGCGATCTGCGCCGCCGACGCGGGAGCGTCGAGATGGGGGGAGTGCTGTGCGTCGCAATGACGTCGAGTGTTTACGCTGCGGTCGCAAAGGCCACTACGCCAGGGATTGCTGGGCCCGTATACCGGGGCCGCCCCAGCAGGAGGCCTCGACCACGGACGTGCCGCGGAAGGACCCTCCTGGACAGGCAAGTCGGTGCGCACCAGACACCCGGCAAGGCTTGGCACCTCATTCATCACCGTTGCCGCGCGATCCGGGTGTCGTTAACAACGGGAGGCCGCCGACTGGCCTATGTCGCTCGGTAACGCAGTGGCGTAAATTGGCGCGGCGGGTTGTTGCGACCGCTACTGGTTCGTCCACTGTGCCGAGTTCTATACAAGGGGTCGACGTGCGCATTTTAGTGGACTCCGGTGCGTCCGCGACAATTATATCGGATGTCATTTTCGATCTGTTGGCCATCCCGCCGGACACAGTGCGCCCAGTTTACGATTCCTGTGTAGCAGCGAACGGGGAAAGTATGGGCATTGTGGGCCAGGTGGACGCCAATATATCCATCGGGGGGTGTCGGCCTCGGGAACTGTGTTGATTTCGAGGTCCCTGCGGTTCCGTGGTTGTTGGGAACCGATTTTCTGGCCAAAATGCCCATTCTAATAAGAGTTAATCAAAATTGCATTGAATTACCGGGGGGTCGAAAATTACATTTTTGCCGTCGCCCTAGGGGCGACCCGCTCCGGTCTGCCAGGTGCAGGCGCTGTCCGAAGTATCTGTTGACATTCCACCTGGTTCATAGATGCTTATCCCCTTGCGATATCGGAAACCGGTGCCTGGTCGGGAAGGAGCGCCTGGGGTTTGTTATCGCCGTCTGCGACCATTACGGGCGGATCGGCGCTGGTCGGGGCGCAAACTATTATCCGGCCGGACCAGCAGCCATTTTTGCAGGTGCTTAATGGGAGTACGGAGAATGTGTGCGTGCCGGCCGGAACGGTCGTGGCGCATGCCACAACGGCGTTTACGGCCCAGGACCATCTGGGCCGCCGGGATGTGGTTGCCGGAGTTTCGGGCCCTGCGGGGCAAGATGATTGCTGGATCGCCGAATTGTGCGGCGAAAATTCATCCCTGACCGGGGAACAGCGATCTGCGCTTCGCGCGCTATTATTGAGTTATTCCGATGTGTTTAACTCCGACGATTTGGACTTGGGACGCACCTCCCTGCTTTCCCATCATATTGACACGGGGGACGCTGCTCCGATTCAGCTGAACTCGCATCGGATGAGCCCGGCGGAGCGAGACCATGTTCGTGGAGCAGTGGAGGACATGCTGGCTGCGGACATAATATCTCCGTCTAACAGCCCATGGGCGCGCCTGTGGTCTTGGTCAAAAAGAATGACGGCAAATTGCGATTTTGCGTCGATTTCCGTAAATTAAACAAAGTGTCCGTGGCGGATGCGTACCCCCTGCCGCGTATGGATGATTCCCTCGATGCCTTGTCGGGGCGAAGTTCTTTTTGACGCTGGATCTCTCTTCGGGATTCTGGCAGCTTCCCCTCGATGAGTCCTCGCGGGAAAGACCGCTTTCCGTACGCCGCAGGGTCTATTTCAATTTAATTGTCTTCCGATGGGGTTGAATGCTGCCCCCGCCACATTTCAGAGGTTGATGGAGTTGGTATTAACGGGGTTGCAGTGGGAGACATGTCTGATATATTTAGACGATATCATCGTCTTTAGCCGCACATTTGATGAACATCTACAGAGACTGGAGGCGGTGTTCGCCAGAATGCGCTCCGCCAATCTGAAATTTAAACCTAAGAAATGTCACCTACTGCAACGGTCCGTGCGCTATTTGGGACATATAGTCAGTGCCGACGGGGTTGCCACGGATCCGGAGAAGACGGCGTGCGTCCGCAACTGGCCAACCCCGGCCACGGTGGGGGATGTGCGTCGCTTTTTGGGNTTTGCCTCATATTACCGTAGGTTCGTTCCCAATTTTGCAACGATCGCGAGGCCTCTGCACCTCCTTACGGGTAAAGGACGGAAATTCGGTTGGGGACCGCCAGAGGAGGCGGCATTTAAGGGCCTGCGCGATCGTTTTGCAACGGCGCCGACATTGGACTATCCCGATTTTGATCACCCTTTCATTCTGGACACGGACGCGAGTGACACGGGCATTGGGGCCGTGCTGTCACAGTCCAAAGGCGTGTGGAACGCGTGGTGGCGTACGGTAGCCGGGTCTTGTTCCCCGCGGAAACCCGCTACTGCGTCACTCGCCGTGAACTTTTGGCCATTGTCTTTTTTCTCCGCAATTTCGGCCGTATCTCTACGGCCGTTCGTTCATTGTGCGCACGGATCATGCGGCTTTACAATATGCTCTGAGGGTAGACCAACCATCTGGCAGCTGGCACGATGGTTGGACACTCTGCAGGAGTTTTCCTTCCAAATTCAACATCGGAAGGGGGCGCGTCACGCGAATGCGGATGCGCTCTCCAGGTTACCGCAGGGATCCCCTTGCGCTTGCGCGTCGGGGACGCATAGGTGTACGCCGACCCAGCAGCCCCTCCGCCTATGGCGTGCCTGAGGCTCCAGTGTGCCCGGGACCGGCCGATGGGGTTCTGAACCTTCCACGAGCGGTGTGGATCCGTGAACAAATGCTGGACGACTCATTGGGGACCCTGCGGAGTCGGGCTGCAAAGGGAGGGGGGGGACTGGTTTCCGGGGGACGCCGGGGGCGCTCTCCACGATGGACTGCTGATGTGGAGGGAGGGGTTGCATGATCGCTGGCGTCTGGTTGTACCGTCGTCGTTATGGTACGAATTGATTAGGACTCTGCATTGCGACACGCTATTACACCTGGGGGTGCAGAAAACCTTGTTGACGTTGCAGCGAGACTACTTCTGGCACGGCATGACGACGGATGTCGTCGGGCACGTTCGCGCGTGTCCCAAGTGTGCCCGGCGGAAGCCGCCTAAACACCCATATGTGCCGCCGATACAGTCTATTCAAGTGTCTCGAGTTAACGAGTTGGTGGCGTTGGATATTTTGGGACCCTTCCCGCTATCCGCTAAGGGTAATAAATACTTGCTAGTTGGGGTGGAGTATTTCTCCCGCTGGCCGATGGCCTGGCCCTTGCCCGACCAGTCGGCGGCGTCCATTACGGACGCCTTTCTATTTGGATATGTCATGGACAAAGGGGCGCCGGAGAGGCTGCTCACTGATCAGGGCCGGAATTTTTCTTCTAAATTGTTGGGGAGGTGTGCGCTGCTCTGGGGACCAAAAAGATCTGGAGATCCCCCTACCACCCGCAGACGGATGGCATGGTGGAAAGACTAAATCGGACGCTGTCAGCCATGCTGTGTCACACGGTTAATGAGAAGCAAGCTGACTGGGATTTGCACATCCCTGGGGTACTCTCGGCAAACCGGATGACGCCTCATGCGTCCACAGGATATTCTACGTTTTTTCTCATGTACGGTCGCGAAAACGTGCCGCCAATGGATGTGCAGTTGGGAACGGGAGTGAGAGGACCTACTAAGCCTCTCCCCGACTACATTCAGGACGCCGTTCGCCGCGTCGCTGAGGCGCGGGAGGGGGCCCGAGTGGCTACTGCCAAAACCCAGGCCCGAAACGAACGTTGCGCTCGACGCTCGAAGGGGAAGTGCCCCTAGAAGGTGGGGATATGGCTTGGCTGCATTGCCCGCAGGTGCGAGCAGGAACCTCCCTAAACTGCATAAACCATGGCAGGGGCCTGTTAGGCTCATTGAGGTTCCTAACCCGCAGACCGCGCGCGTTCAGTTCAGAGCTCGGCGCTGGTACATCCATACGTCTCGCTTGAAACCATACGTGGCCCCTCGAACGGATGCGTCATCTCCTGATGTTGCCTTGCCGGTGTCTGTTGCTGCCGATGCACCCTTGCCTGTGCCTGTTGACCCTGCAAGAGTGCCTGTCGTGCCTTCTACAGACAAACCGGCCGTGACACTGCAGGAGGCAGCGGACTCTGCTCGGGGTGGGCCTTCGATGGCTGCGGGGACACCTGGCCCTGCTGCCCTTCCAACCACACACAGACACAATTGCGGGACACCCCGGACTCTGGTCCTTCGGGGGAACGGGACCTTGGCGTTGGCGGGCCTCCAATAGCGACAGGCGGTTTTGATCCCGTCGCTCCTAAAACCCTGTCACGTTCTTGGTCTGCAGGGGGGCCGCCGCTCGTCCGGGACGGGCCGGCGACCCGCACGCGTTCGAAGTCCCTTTCTTTTCGTTGATTGTTGACGGTACGGGGTACCATCGACTGCATCGACGTCCGGATTTTGGTGGACACTGGCGCGTCTGCCACCATCATTTGAGATGTTATTTTTCGTCTTTTGTCTATTCCCACGTCGCGAATCCGCCGGGTTAATGACGCGTGTGTAGCCGCGAATGGGGGTAGCATGGGTATTTTCGGTCAAGTCGATGTGCGTATTGCTATCGGTAATATTACCACCGAAGGATCGGTGTTGATCTCGCGCTCACTGGCCGTCCCATGCCTATTAGGCACCGATTTCTAGCGCCGCATGCCACTTAAGATACTGGTCGACCAGAATTGTTTAGAAATGCCGGGGGGTCGTAGGATGTCGTTCCTGCCTTCCCTGCTGGCCCGTTCGCCGCCGGGTAACGCTGTGAACGCCATGGTCGCTGCCACAGTAGAAGTTCCATCAGGCTCACAAATGCTTATCCCGCTGCGTTACCGTCAACCCCTTCTGGTTAAGGATGGTACGATGGGTGTGTTATTATCCCCGTCGAATTCGGTGTCTAAATCTTTTCCTTGGTGGCGGCCCAAACGATCGTACGGCCGGGTCAGGCCCCGTTCATACAGGTGTTGAATGGGGGGCCAGACCGGGTCGTTGTCCCGGCTGGATCGGTATTGGCTCACGCCACTACCGATTTCGCCACTTTTGACGGAAAGCCGCATATTAAAACAAACACCGATGGACCGCCACGCGATTGTTCACAGGAACGGTGGATCGCGGACTTGTGCGGAAAAAATTAATCTTTATCAAACGCATAAAGGTCTGCTTTGCATTCGTTGGTATTACAGTATGCTCACGTTTCAGTAAAAATGATTTGGATCTCGGCTGCACTTCGCTTTTGGTCGCACCATATTGACACCGTTGCAACACCTCCGATTTGTATGCATCCGCATCGCATGAGCCCTGCAGAAAGGGAACACGTGCGCGGCGCGGTAGACGAGATGTTGGCGGCGGATATTATTCGCCGTCCAACAGTCCGTGGGGCGCGCCGGTGGTACTGGTTAAGAAAAAGGATGGTGGGACGAGATTTTGCGTAGATTTCCGCCGGTTGAATAAGATATCCGTGGCGGACGCATACCCTTTACCACGGATGGATGACTCGTTGGACGCTTTGTCAGGGGCAAAATACTTCTCCACCCTCGATCTGTCCTCGGGCTTTTGGCAGCTCCCCCTCGATGACGCGTCGAAACCCAAGACGGCATTCCGCACGCCACAAGGCCTCTTTGAGTTTAACCGCTTACCCATGGGCTTAAATGCGGCTCCGGCGAAGTTCCAACGCCTGATTGAACTGGTACTGGCGGGACTACAGTGGGAGACATGCCTCATATATTTAGACGATATCATCGTTTTTAGCCGCACGTTCGAGGAACACCTCCAACGCCTGGAGACTGTCTTTCAGAGGATGCGGTCGGCTGACCTAAAGTTTAAACCCAAGAAATCCCACCTTTTGCAACACTCCGTTCGTTACTTGGGTCATATCGTCAGTTCGGACGGCATGTCCACTGACCCTCAGAAAACGCGATGTGTCCGAGAGTGGCCTACACCTACTTCGGTGGGCGACGTTCGGGTCAGACAATCCATCGGTACACATTAATAGTCCCGCCTGGCCCCGGAACATCCGCCACTTCCATCCCGCCAAATGAGCTCTCGGTTTCCCGATCAATTTCCGCAGCAGAGCCAGAGAGGCATCGCCTCCTGCTCGCGTAGCCAAACCGAGTGCGGCAGCCGCAGGGTATCATCAGTATCCACTGGCACATCCTGGCCATCCTCGTTCGACATCGCCCCCATAACAGGACAGGGCGAGGTAAGCGGCGCCCCGCTAGCATCCGTGTCAAGGATGAACGGCTGGGAAAAGTCTCGGTAGTCGAGCGTAGGCGCTGTGGCGAGGTGATCCCGGAGCGAGTGAAAAGAGCGTTCCTCCTCCGGACCCCATTTAAACCTTTGATTTTTGCCCGTCAGAATATGCAGTGTTTAGCTAGTTCTTAACAAACCGGCGAAAGTAGGATGCAAACCCAATAAAGCC
>MU249726.1:121632-208713 GCA_018977245.1 Lethenteron camtschaticum | reverse complement strand
TTCCCACCCCCTCCCCTCCCCCCCCTCCCCTCCATCCCCTCCCACCCCCCCCCTCCCCCCTCCCATCCCCCCCTCCCCTCCCCTCCCCCCCCCCCCCCCCCCACCCCCCCCCCCCCCCCCCCCCCCTCCCCCCCCCCCCCCCCCCCCTCCCCCCCTCCCTCCCACCCTCCATCCCCTCCCCCCCCTCCCCTCCCACCCCCCTCCCCTCCCCCCCCCCCCCCTCCCCTCCCCCCTCCCCTCCATCCCCTCCCACCCCCCTCCCCTCCCACCCCCCTCCCTCCCCTCCCCCCTCCCTCCTCCCACCCCCCCTCCCCCCCTCCCCGCAGTTCCTCCGTCGTTCCGCCCGCCACCCCGCAGGGCGCGGTGCGAGTTCCGTGGGCCGCGGGTGACGCTCGGCTGCCCCGCACTGGGCCGCCCGCCCCCCGCGCGGCGCTGGAGCCACGAGGGGAGCCCCGTGGGGAGGGGGCCCCGCTGGGCACTCGGTGAGCGGGGGGGGGGAGGGGGGGGGGGGGGGGGGGGGAGGGGGGGGAGCGGGGGGGGGAGGGGGGGGGAGCGGGGGGGGAGCGGGGGGGGAGCGGGGGGGGAGGGGGGGGGAGCGGGGGGGGAGCGGGGGGGGAGCGGGGGGGAGCGGGGGGGAGCGGGGGGGGGAGCGGGGGGGGAGCGTGTGATTGAGGGTGGGGAGGTAGAACGTGGTGATGGTGATGATGATGGTGGTGATGGTGGTGATGGTGGTGGTGATGATGGTGGTGGTNATGGTGGTGGTGATGGTGATGATGGTGATTGTGGTGATGATGGTGGTGGTGATGGTGGTGGTGATGGTGATGATGGTGATTGTGATGATGATGGCGGTGATGATGGTGGTGGTGATGGTGATGATGGTGATTGTGGTGATGATGGTGGTGGTGATGGTGGTGGTGATGGTGATGATGGTGATTGTGATGATGATGGCGGTGATGATGGTGGTGGTGATGGTGATGATGGTGATTGTGGTGATGATGGTGGTGGTGATGGTGGTGGTGATGGTGATGATGGTGATTGATGATGATGGTGGTGGTGATGGTGATGATGGTGATGGCGGTGATGATGGTGGTGGTGATGGTGGCGAGAAGTGGTGTATTCATAAGCGTTGCCGTGCTACGAACCCGGTGATCAGTTCGACGTCCCCTAGCTCAACTTAGCCTTAACAAACAAAACTAGCTACCTGGTGCGTTGTGTAAACACCAGCACTGGGGAGACAAAGGCGGCCGGGCGTGGTTGTCGACCAACACCCAGACGCTGCTCCTCGCTAACAGCACTTGCCCCCACGGTCTGTCGAGGGCTACCCGGCAGAGGTCGCAAACGGGTTTTGATTCCTTACCCGTACCCGGCCGCACCAGGGTCGCAAACGGGTACGGCCGTACCCGTACCCGGCCGTACCCGTACCCTATCCGTACCCGGCCGGGTACGGATAGGGTACGGGTATCGGGTACCTGATTGCGACCTCTGGGATGAAGCCATGTTGCAGGCGCGGGTGGGTTGATTCTAGGATCTTGAATTGTGAGAAGAGACAAGACGTTGGGAAATGAGTGACAAACAGTTACTCACCAGTGACTCACGGCCTACCCGTACCCGGCCGCACCAGGGTCGCAAACGGCTACCCGTACCCGGTCGGGTAGGGTACGGGTATCGGGTACCCGATTGCGACCTCTGCTACCCGGGGACCTTTGCGTGTGTTGCCAGGGCGAGGAACGCGTCTCTGCACGTGAGCGGCGTGGAGGTGTCTGACGGTGGCCGCTACGCGTGCCGCGCCAGCAACGCGGCCGGAGAGGCCACCCTGGTGTTCACCCTGCACGTGGGCGGTGCGGAGGCGGCGAGCCCGCGGCACTAGCGCCAACACCGCCAACATCACCGCAAACACCACCAACACCACCGCCACCACCGCCAACACCACCGCCACCACCGCCAACACCACCAACACCACCGCCACCACCACCAACACCACCAACACCACCGCCACCACCACCAACACCGCCACCACCGCCAACACCACCAACACCACCACCACCGCCAACACCACCGCCACCACCGCCAACACCACCAACACCACCGCCACCACCACCAACACCACCAACACCAGCACCACCAACACCACCGCCACCACAACACCGCCAACACCACCGCCAACACCACCGCCAACACCACCAACACCACCGCCACCACCACCAACACCACCGCCACCACCGCCAACACCGCCAACACCACCGCCAACACCACCAACACCACCGCCACCACCGCCAACACCGCCAACACCACCCCACCACCGCCACCACCACCAACACCACCAACACCACCGCCAACACCACCAACACCACCGCCACCACCACCAACACCACCAACACCACCGCAACACCACCAACACCACCGCCAACACCACCAACACCACCGCCACCACCACCAACACCACCAACACCACCGCCAACACCACCAACACCACCGCCACCACCGCCAACACCACCGCCAACACCGCCAACACCACCGCCAACACCACCGCCAACACCACCAACACCACCGCCACCACCACCAACACCACCGCCAACACCACCGCCAACACCACCGCCACCACCGCCAACACCGCCAACACCACCGCCAACACCACCGCCAACACCACCGCCACCACCGCCAACACCGCCAACACCACCGCCAACACCACCGCCAACACCACCAACACCACCGCCACCACCACCAACACCACCGCCACCACCACCAACACCACCAACACCACCGCCACCACCACCAACACCACCAACACCACCAACACCACCGCCACCACCGCCAACACCACCGCCACCACCACCAACACCACCAACACCACCAACACCACCAACACCACCGCCAACACCACCAACACCACCGCCACCACCACCAACACCACCAACACCACCAACACCACCGCCACCACCGCCAACACCGCCAACACCACCGCCACCACCACCAACACCACCAACACCACCGCCAACACCACCAACACCACCGCCACCACCACCAACACCACCAACACCACCGCCAACACCACCAACACCACCGCCACCACCACCAACACCACCAACACCACCGCCACCACCGCCAACACCGCCAACACCACCGCCAACACCACCGCCACCACCACCAACACCACCAACACCACGCCACCACCGCCAACACCACCAACACCACCGCCAACACCGACAACACTGCCAACACCGCCAACACCGCCAACACCACCAACACCGCCAACACCGCCACCACCACCGCCAACACCACCAACACCGCCGCACCACCGCCAACACCGCCAACCAACACCGCCGCCACCACCGCCAACACCGCCACCACCAACACCGCCACCAACACCAACACCGCCACCACCACCNACACCGCCACCACCACCACTACACCGCCACCACCAACACCGCCACCACCAACACCGCCACCACCACCAACACCGCCACCACCACCAACACCGCCAACACCGCCAACACCAGCAGCAGCAACTACCAGCGCCACCTCCGCAACCAGCACTAACACCACCTACTCCAGCACTACCAACACCACCTACTTCAACACTACCACCACCACCTCCAGTACTACCACTACCAGCACTACCACCACCACCAGCACTACCACCACCTACACCAGCACTACCACCACCTACTTCAACACTACCACCACCACCTCCAGTACTACCACTACCAGCACTACCACCACCACCAGCACTACCACCACCTACACCAGCACTACCACCACCTACTTCAACACTACCACCACCACCTCCAGTACTACCACTACCAGCACTACCNCCAGCACTACCACCACCAGCACTACCACTATCAGTACCACCACCAGCACTACCACCACCAGCACCACCACCAGCAGCAGCGTCAGGGTCGGGATCGAACCCACGACCTCCTGCACACCAGGCGAGGTAGTTAACATCTCCTAGCCACCGTGATGATGATGAGAGAGACACGCAAACTCCAAATATACAGCAGCAGGCGTCAGGGTCGGGATCGAACCCACGACCTCCTGCACACCAGCGAGGTAGTTAACATCTCCTAGCCACCGTGATGATGAGGAGAGAGAGACACACAAACTCCAAATATACAGCAGCAGGCGTCAGGTCGGGATCGAACCCACGACCTCCTGTACACCAGGCGAGGTAGTTAACATCTCCTAGCCACCGTGATGATGAGAGAGAGAGACACACAAACTCCAAATATGCAGCAGGCGTCAGGGTCGGGATCGAACCCACGACCTCCTGCACACCAGGCGAGGTAGTTTACATCTCCTAGCCACCGTGATGATGATGAGAGAGAGAGACACACAAACTCCAAATATACAGCAGCAGGCGTCAGGGTCGGGATCGAACCCACGACCTCCTGCACACCCAGGCGTCAGGGTCGGGATCGAACCCACGACCTCCTGCACACCAGGCGAGATCAGCGAGGTAGTTAACATCTCACCATTCGTGCCCCCTTCCCCGCCTCGGAGTTTCCAATCCCTATTTGCCGGGTCCCAATTTCCCCATCCCTTGTCCCCCCCCCCACCGGTTCTCTACCCCCCCCTCCNTCCACCGCTCCACCCCCAGTGCCCCCGTCGTGGTGGTGTTCCTGGAGTCGGTGGTGGTGGACGCCGCTCTGCGGCCACGCTGCCGTGTGTGGCGGTGGGCGACGCTCCGCTCCGCTACTCGTGGAGTCGCGACGGCGCCGCGGTGCCGCCGGGCGACGCCAGGGTCCGTCGCGAGGGGGGTGAGGCCCCCTCTCTCCTCTCTCCTCTTCCCCCCCCCNTTCCCGGGTGCCCCCCTATCTCTGAGCTAAGAGGGGGGGGCGGCGCTGTCGGCGCCGTCGCTGCACCTTTAGATTTGTCGGGCCGAGAGTTCGGGATGGAAGTGCAGCCAACGGTCAGGGTTGATGACATTCGGTCATGGTGATGGTGGTGGTCGTGGTGATGGTGGTGGTGGTGGTGGTGGTGGTGGTGGTGGTGGTTGGTGGTGGTGATGGTGGTGGTTGGTGGTGGTGATGGTGATGATGGTTAGTGGTGGTGATGGTGGTGGTGGTGGTGGTGGTGGTGATGATGGTGGTGGTGATGGTGGTGATGATGGTGGTGGTGGTGGTGGTGATGATGATGTTGATGGCGGTGGTGGTGGTGATGATGGTGGTGGTGATGGCGGTGGTNATGGCGGTGATGGTGGTGGTGGTGGTGATGATGGTGGCGGTGATGATGATGGCGGTGATGATGATGTTGATGGTGATAATGGTCATGGTGGTGGTGGTGATGATGGTGGTGATGATGGCGGTGGTGGTGACGATAATGGTGGTGATGATGGAGATGGTGGTGATGATGGTGATGATGATGTTGGCGGTGATGATGATGATGGTGATGATGATGATGGCGGTGATGATGATGTTGGCGGTGATGATGATGGCGGTGATGATGATGGCGATGATGATGGCGGTGATGGATGATGTTGGCGGTGATGATGGTGATGGTGATGATTGTGGCGATGATGATGGCGGTGATGATGATGATGGCGGTGATGATGATGGTGGTGATGATGATGGTGATGATGATGATGGCGGTGATGATGGTGATGGTGGTGATGATGATGATGGCGGGGATGATGATGTTGGCGGTGATGGTGATGGCGGTGATGATGATGATGTGGCGGTGATGATGGCGTTTATGACCTCCTGCCCTCAAGCGTCCCAACGTGCCCCAAACACCCGCTGACGGCACCGCGGCGGGCTGCGTGATCTTTGTCCGCGGGCGCGGTCAGGCGGCGCGTCGCTGGAGCTGCGTGCGGTGTCGGCGCGCCACGCTGGCGTCTACGTGTGCACCGTGCTGGGACCCGCCGGCAGCACCAGCCACCGCGCCAGCCTCCGGGTGCGCGAGCGGCCACGGAGGAGCGGGGAGGACGACGATGGTGGTGATGACGGTGGCGGTGAGGCGACGACAACATCACCGCGTGCACCGCCGGCGACGACGATGAAGACCACGACGGCAGCGACCGTGGGGATGCTGCGGTTGTTGTCGCCGCCGCGCCATCGATAGCGCCACCGCCACCGCCAGTCGTGCCAATGGTCAGTTCGTCACCGCCACCACAAGCACAGCCGGAACTACCAACAGCCGGGTTGCATCAGCTGCAGAGGTGGCGGCCAGACTCTCATCGCTGCTACTCGCTCTCTCGGCGCCACGCCGCCGCCGCCGCCGCCACCACCGTCGCGACGAACTCCAGCGGCAACGGCAACTGGACGGCCAATATCGCCAACCTCCAGCCTCTCCGGGCCTCCATCAACATCGCCACCAATCACCAGCCTCTCAGCGCCAACACCGCCAGCAGCAGCGGCGGCGGCGGCACCGGCACGAACATCACAAGCGTCACCGGCTGCACCACCACCACCACCACCACGCCGCCCAACCTCACCTCCCGCCCACCTGGGCCGTCCATCCCGGCTGGCCCGGCCATCGCGAGCTGCCACCGTGCCCACGCTCTCCGCGGTCACTTTGCCGTCGGCGCCGCCAGCGACTCACGGCGGCGCCGCCGCCGCCGCGGTGACGGGACCGCCACGGCGCAGACCGCCCGCGTCAGCGATCGAGGCCACCACCACGACGGTCAGAATCGGATTATTTCTTTATCCTGGAAGAATCCGATGAGCTGTGAAGCTTTTTTTCCCCTACTGAGACGGTGATGACGGTGGTGACGGTGGGGCACGTGGTTGGTGGAGTTGGTGTGTCGGTAGGACACGTGGTCGGGGTGTCGGTAGGACACGTGGTTGGTGTGACACGTAGTTGGGGTGTCGGTGTGACACGTAGTTGGGGTGTCGGTGGGGCACGTGGTTGGGGTGTCGGTAGGACACGTGGTCGGGCGTGTTGCGCAATCGCCCGCGCATGTTGCGCAATCGCCCGCGCGTGTTGCGCAATCGCTCGCAGGCACTACTGCCCAACCAACCACCGTGTCAACCCACGCGGTTTGTACCCGTGTTCTTGTACAGGGACATTGTGTGTGCAGGTCCACACGGCGTGATGCAGCCCTTTCAATACGTGCAAATGTATCGTTTTGTCTTATTTGTTAGTGTTACTGAACTGTGATGGGACTTTGCGGGATGAACGTTGAGATTCGTAAGGGGCACGGGATGACCAATACGGTCTGAATTGGTCTGTGATAGGTAAGGGGCACTGATAAGGGGTTGACACCCATGCTACCGCAGTGACGAGATGTTGACAACCTCGCCTGGTGTACAGGAGGTCGTGGTTCGATCCCGACCCTGATGCCTGCTGCTGTGTATTTGGAGTTTGCGTGTCTCTCTCTCATCATTATAACAGTGGCTAGGAGATGTTGACTACCTCGCCTGGTGTACAGGAGGTCGTGGGTTCGATCCCGACCCCGACGCCTGCTGCTGTATATTTGAAGTTTGCGTGTCTCTCTCTCCGTGATCATGTGGATTTTTCTGGTTTTCCCCTCCACAATTAGAATCAACGTCACGCGTTTAGAGTATTTGGCTGCTATCAATTTCAACGTGATGAGCCACTTCGTTGAGCTCTCATTTGTGGCCAGCTTGCTTCTGAAAAGCTTTTAGCTCAGTGGGTCTTACCGGGTAAAATAAAAAAAACTTTTATAGCTTTTAGCTTCCAGTTTCGCACGCAAAACTTTCACTCGTATACAGGTTATAATTTTACACCGCCACCACCATCACTACCACCACCACCACATTACTGTGCCAGTCTTACTTGAGCGGTGCGCTATTTGAAGGCTGTTTCCCTTGCGCGTGCCCGCAACTCGGTGCCTGCAATGTCGTGATTCATTCGCGTCCGTTCGTGTAAAACGCCGACGGCCGAAAGTTTCTCGCCCCCTGTCCCCTGCGCGTCGACGGAATCAAATCAATCCGTCGAAGTATCCGTTCGGGGTCTCCCTTTCCTCCATCCCCACCAGCGGCGCTTGTCCCGCCGGAGGAACCTGACGACCCTCGTCCTCCACCGGTGCTCTCGACTCCACCGCCTCCGCCACCACCTCCACCACCGCCACCACCGCCACCCCCGCCGCCGCCACCACCGCAACCGTCATCATCGTCGCCGCCACGGACATCTCCGGTGACCGGCCGCGGTGTCGCCGCGGCCGACGTGGCGGGGCTCCGACGGGCGGCGAAGCGGAGCGGCGGCCGTCCCGGCCGCGGCCGTGGGCGGGTGGCGGCTGCTGGAGCCGCATGACGTGCCGGTGGTGGTGGCTCCTCCGTGTCGCTGCTGCTCATCTTCCTCGTCATGGGATTCTACTCCGTGCGGCAGCGCTGGAGGAGCGCAAGTGTGCAGCGAGTACGTACGGCGTACGGCAGAGGTCGCAAACGGGTTTGGGTTCCTTACCCGTACCCGTACCCGGCCGAACCAGGGTCGCAAATGGGTACCCGTACCCGGCCGGGTACGGGTAGCCGGGTATCGGGTAGGGTACGGGTATCGGGTACCCGGTTGCGACCTTTGGCGTACGGGGGGTGCTCACGACTCAATCGGCAATGGCCTCGTGCCTTCTTGGGTGCCGCGGTGGCTATGAGATGTTGACTACCTCGCCTGGTGTACAGGAGGTCGTGGGTTCGATCCCGACCCAGACGCCTGCTGCTGTATATTTGGAGTTTGCGTGTCTCTCTCTCTCTCTCATCATCATCACGGTGGCTAGGAGATGTTAACTACCTCGCCTGGTATGCAGGAGGTCGTGCGTTCCATCCCGACCGAGATCCCTGTTGCACATTTGGAGTTTGCGGTGTCTCTCTCTCTCTCCCCTGTGGTCGTGTGGATCCGGTTTTTCCCTCCACATTTAGAATCAAGATCACCACGCGTTTAGAGTATTTGGCTGCTGGACATTTCCACGTGATAAGCCACTTCGTTGAGCCATCATTTGCGGCCAGGTCGCCTCTCAAAAGGAAACGAATAGCTCAGTGGGCTTTAGCTGCTAAAATAAGCATGTTCTTTTGGTAAAGTAAAATAAAATATTTAATGTTTTATTTTTATTATTTATTATTCCCTTCTACGTGACTTTACCGAAAGAACCAAGAAGATGAATCCCTGCAGTCACGAAAGCTTTAAATCGAAATTTACTATATTGTTTTACGATTTTGCTTACCTTTCCTCTCTGTGTTTTTGTAACTCTTTGTTGTTGTAACTTTCACACCCCCGCATCCCCCTCCTGGACATTTGTGAAAGAAAAAAAGAGTTTTTCAGCTCATCGGAATTCCTCCAGCATCAACATTCCTGAATCACCTTTGACCTCTTCGATCTCTGCTCTGCGCACTCACCCTGTTGCCCGCCCCCCCCCCCACTCCCCTGCCCCCACAACCAGCCCGACCCACTGCAAGGGGGCCCTCGCCCCGTCAGCTGGAACCGACAACAGGTGCGCCAACATTTAACGAAACCATCATCATCCGCAGCTCTCCTTCTTCCGAGATTGGTTCATTGGGCTAAAGATGGGGGGGGGTGGGAAGGCTGTGATACTGGATACTGAAAATGCAATATTTAATATCTCAAAAACCTGATGTGATAGACAAAAACTGATGCCAGATTTGGAATCAGCACCCTAAAATTACCTTAAAACCGTTGGAATACCTTATGCCAGAAAAAGTGTGTTGACCAGTGCAATCAAAAGATTTTGATAATACTCTATGAGACCTCCTTTACCAGTGGCAAAATATAGTATAAGGTTTTTGCCCTTTCAACTGGTACAAAAACTGAGACCTTTATACAAGGCATCATGTTTGCAATAACCACAACACAAGCAGTCAAAATGCAAGCAAAAAGAAACAACTCTGACGATGATAATGATATGCACTGTCCTTGAAGTTGATTGGTCCACACCCGAGACAGCTTTCTTGAGCCTAGTCTCCATTGGTGTTGGACCAGATGACAACTCAAAGACAGCGCACTATCAGAGTATTGAGAGCTCGGGGTAAGCATTTATACTGAGACCTCCTTTACCAGTGGCAAAATATAGTAATAGGTTTTTGCCCTTTCAACTGGTACAAAAACTGACACCTTTATACAAGGCATCATGTTTGCAATAACCACAACACAAGCAGTCAAGATGCAAGCAAAAGAAACAACTCTGATGATGATAATGATATGCACTGTCCTTGAAGTTGATTGGTCCACACCCAACAAAAGCTGTCTTGGGCGACGTTATTACACGCTTTTATTTAACTCACTCTGTGTTGTTGTTGTATCCTCAAATATTGTAACTCAATTTTAACCCACATCCCAATGTGGTATCGACTGAAAATTGGTACACTTATGTCATACTGATGACAATACTATTTTCTATCATAAAAAATAAAAAAAATTTTAAACAATATTTTTACACGTCTTTCTATTAACTCACTCTGTGTGTTGTTGTATCCAAATATTGTAACTCAATTTTAACCCACTTCCCATGTGGTATCGANTGAAAACGTGGTATATTATGTCATACTNATGACAATGCTATATTCTNTCATTAAAATAAAAAAAAAAAATTTAAACAATCTTTTTTATATGTTATGTTTCGGCTTGGGTCTAATTGTCCACGCTCAACTGACGTTGGCTGTAAATCACCACGGCCCCTTACGTTATGGCTTCGGGCCATGTCCTGGAGTTTTGCCATTACGAGTACGGTACATTTCATTAAAGCGTGTTTTTAAAACGTATTTTTAAATTATTTTTACAGTAGCAGAGGCCGTTCTCGCTGCCTGCGGTGGCCGNTGTTGTGAGCACGGCAAATTGTGTTGTAGGCAGCCACTTAACAAACAAAAAAAACGTGCTTTTTAAATCATTTATATTAAGTTCACTTGCTTGCTTACGACCATGCAAATCTTTCGGTCGTTTTTTAACCCACTTCCGTGATCCAATCGAGCTGACATTTTGCACACAGACTCGTTGTGCGTGACAATTAATGTCGTGAAAATTTTTTTACACTTTTAGGACAAAATTATATTTAATTACCAATTGCTTAATGGTGCATCAATCATCTGACCCATAGGTGGCAGCCATCTCAAGCCAGAGGACGAGAGGACTCTAGCCGCCACGCATATGAAGGATTTATAGTGAAAACTTTGTTTTTACGGGTTATACTTTTNACTTTTCAGAGATATTTCAGGGCTTTCACCCCTGGGGTCCTCGGGCTGCCACGAGGGAGGGGCGACAGCACAGCTGCCTGGCGCAGGCAGTGGCAGCATGGACCATCCCAAGGGCCCCTGGCCAGAGCGGTAGCGGTCGCTTTGCCAGGTAGGTGGTGGTGGTNGTGANGATGATGGACAATAGCAGTGTGGATGTAGGNTGTCTCGGGAACAGTNAGTGTCTGGATGAAGCTAANTGCGGGGCTGTAGATGATCTTTTGTTCTTTCGGTAAAGTCACGTAGAATGGAAATAATGTCGACAGACCAGCATAATTCTCCACCTGAGGACGGCTGCTTGCGTTGTGGCCGGAACGTCGTGAGAATGGCTATATATTTATTTTTATTTTATTTTATTACAATTTTTCCATCTACGTGACTTTACCGAAAGAACCAAGAAGATGAATCCCTGCAGTACGGAAGCTTTAAATCGAAACTGTAGAATGATGTTATAAAGGGGCCGTAAATGAAATAAAACACGTAATATTAAAACACATAAATGTTTTACTTGCACAGTAAAGTAATTGTATTTTATCATTTGCGATACAACCGGATAACCTTAAACATCCAGTCGTTCATGAAAGTTGAAGGCGGTATAGTACTATAGTAATAGAGCAAGTGCAGAATCACTGAACCGGAATTGATAGCTTGGAAGCATTTAGCGCGGGGCCCTTGAAAGTGCGGGCCCCGTAGCCACATGTATAACGGGTTCCGGAGACACTTGTAGAGGTAACTTCTTTATTACCATCCAACAGTCTAACAGTCCAATTACTCTGTTACAGCCTAGGTACACAGCCTAGATACACAGCCTAGATACACTACTCTGGCTACGCTCTGGAACTCGCCCTCACAAGGACGTAGAGCCGGGAGTTCCAGAGTCTCACCACTGGCCCTCACAGCGTCCCAGGGTCCTCAGATGGCTGGTCTTGGGTCTTGGGTCTTGAGCTACAACTGGCCCTGATCGTCCAGGGAGCTCCCCTTTTATACCTAGTCCCCAACGAGGGGTGGGGCCGTGTGCGCCCCCAGATATCCCACAGAGCACACACAGCACCCCNGTTGGTGGCGCCAAGCGGCTTAAGCGCCTGGGCCGCCCAGGAACCCAACGCCTGGCGCCAAGCGGCTTAAGCGTCTGGGCCGCCCGGGAACCCAACGCCTGGCGCCAAGAGGCTTAAGCGTCTGGGCCGCCTGGGAACCCAACGCCTGGCGCCAAGCGGCTTAAGCGCCTGGGCCGCCCAGGAACCCAACGCCTGGCGCCAAGCGGCTTAAGCGTCTGGGCCGCCCGGGAACCCAACGCCTGGCGCCAAGAGGCTTAAGCGTCTGGGCCGCCTGGGAACCCAACGCCTGGCGCCAAGCGGCTTAAGCGTCTGGGCGCCCGGAACCCAACGCCTGGCGCCAAGAGGCTTAAGCGTCTGGGCCGCCTGGGAACCCAACGCCTGGCGCCAAGAGGCTTAAGCGTCTGGGCCGCCTGGGAACCCAACGCCTGGCGCCAAGCGGCTTAAGCGCCTGGGCCGCCCAGGAACCCAGCGCCCGGCGCCAAGGGCCAAGCGCCTGGGCCGCCCAGGGTCCAGAGCCCCCAGCAGCCCCTCCCCTCCCATGTCACTACACATGTGTAGCTACTTGTGCTACGAGGATAATCCACCACTGGACACTGGCACCTAAAGGGGGAATATGCACGTGAAAATAATCTGTTGGAGGATATTCTTATAACACGCTTTTATTTAACTCTGTCTCTCTGTTGTTGTCGTATCCTCAAATCTTGTAACTCAATTTTAACCCACTTCCCAATGTGGTATCGACTGCAAACTTGGTATACTTGTGTCAAACTGATGACAATACTATATTCTATCATAAAAATAAAATTAATATTTTAAACCATCTTTTTTATGTTATGTTTCGGCTTGGGTCTAATTGTCCAGCTCAATACGTTGTGTAAATCACCAGTTCCTTATGTTATGGCAAGCTTCGGGGCCACTACGGTACATTTCATAAAAGTGTGTTTAAATTTATTTTTTAAAATCACTTATTTTGTGAAGATTTTTCCGAAGACAAACATTAATTGTATCTATGGGACCCTGTTTGCCGGTGTCAAGATGATGGGTGTTAAGATGTTCAAACGCTGTTAATTTGTCCCAAGTCTGCAGTAGGCTACACGGGGTATATTTGTCTGTGTGATGTCGAGTGACGATGCCGTCCCGTTACAGAGAGACGCACGGTATCTGGGCAGGAGTCGAACCGAGACCGGACCCCGCACGGCTCCCCAGAGTGTGAGTGCACTGCTGTGTAAACGTACAGAAGCAGACACACACACAGGTACAACAACAACCGCCATTCGCCACTAAGTGGCGGTGACGTCACCACGACGCTTGTGCCAGGCCATGTGCACCTTGAGGCCACGTGAAGTGTCGAACGCCCGCTGGCAGGTCACGGGGCAGACCCAGCAGGTGCCACGGNTCGACTGACCGAGATGGACACACACACCGCCAGCCACTAAGTGGCGGTGACCACCACCGCTTGTGCCAGGCCAAGTGCACCTTGAGGCTACCACGTGAAGTGTCGAACGCCCGCTGGCAGGAGGTCACGGGCAGACCCAGCAGGTGCCACGGGTCGACTGAGATGACCGAGATGACTGGCTGATGCACCACCTGTGCCCCTACTGTGCCAACTCACTTACACACACACACTCACACACACTCCACACAGACACTCACACACACTCACTCAACAACAACCGCCATTCTCCATAAGTGGCGGTGACGCACCACGACGCTTGTGCCAGCCAAGTGCACTTGAGGCCACGTGAAGTGTCGAACGCCCGCTGGCAGGAGGTCACGGGCAGACCCAGCAGGTGTCGANTAGAGACTGGGCTAACCACAAACGTACAGAGACCCCGTATAGCCTTAACAGACTGTAGGGGCAAGTGCTGTTAGTGGCACCTATGAAGGCCGGCACGGCACACGAGGGGTGGCCAACACCACGCCGCCGCCTTTGTCTCCCTAGTGACGATGTTTACACATCGCACCAGGTACTTATTTGAGGCTGAGTCGACCTAGGGAGGCCCAGGACCGGTTTGTCACTGATGTTGGCCATGAGCGGGAATGGAACCCGAGTTGCCAGGTTCGTAGCGCAGCGCGCTAACCGCTACACCACCGCTCCCCACACACACAGGTACACACATACACATACACACACACAGGTACACACACACACAGGTACACACACACNGGTACACACACACAGGTACACACATAGGTACACACACACAGGTACACACACACAGGTACACACACACACAGGTACACATACACACACACAGGTACACACACACACAGACACACACAGACACACACACACAGGTACACACACACAGGTACACACACAGGTGACACACACACACAGGTACACATACACAGACACACACACACACAGGTACACACACACAGGTGCACACACACACAGGTACACACACACAGGTGCACACACACAGGTACACACACACACAGGTACACACACACACACAGGTACACACACACACACNGGTACACAACAACCGCCATTCGCCACTAAGTGGCGGTGACGTCACCACGATGCTTGTGCCAGGCCAAGTGCACCTTGAGGCCACGTGAAGTGTCGAACGCCCGCTGGCAGGAGGTCACGGGGCAGACCCAGGTGCCACGGGTCGACTGACGAGATGACCGAGATGACTGGCTGATGCACCACCTGTGCCCCTACTGTGCCAACTTGCTGTGCTTTAGCCACCCGGCGCTCCGCTCGTTGTTGTGAGCGTCGCTCCTCTGCCCTCCGTTGTTGCTGGAGGGCGACTGCCACCAACTGCCCAGTAGGTTTTTTTCCGGGTGCGCCGGTTTCCTTCTCCCACATGGTAACATCTTCATATGCAGAGGACGGCAAATCTTGGGGGCAAGGTGGAAGTTGCCACGGCTACTCTGGCTGCTGCCTTTCTTCTGTGGCTTAGCACCTCTGAGCCATCTCTCTCTTTGAGACTGCGGTGGCCGTTACAGGTTCACACGATTACGTGACAAACCTACTGATTTGCTGTCGGGTGGCGATGGGTTTAAATACATTTATATTTACGCGATCTAACCCCAAAAAACCTCCATTTGGATCATGTTGGTGCAAAAGCCTACGTGTTAAACTTAAAATGTTTCTTATAAATGGTGNATTGAGCATATATGTTCTAACCTCTCTATTTGTGTGGCGTGTATGTGTTGTGTACACTCAGTGCCGAGGAGCAACCTGTAAGAATGGGAAGGTTCATGTCGTCCCCAGCTTCAGTCACACCACATGACAGGCGCGTGGACACACACCGGGTTTCCAATTGGACGTAGAACCTCCTCCGCTTATCGAGAGACTTCAATGTCACAGCTATCAGAGTGATTTTCATCGTAAAGGGTTGAGTCAGCGCCTCATTCTGACCGCAAGGAAACAGGGGACTGTGGTATTGATGAGCTGTGTATGACCCACGGCCTTTGACCTACGATGAAAACAAAGCGTGATCGAAAATTGTTCACGACGCTAATCGTATATCTCTCTCTCTAGTATTTCTCCGCATTCCTCTAATTTTGCTGGACAAATACGATGCAATTTGCATTGTATTTGAGAGTCAGCAAGAGTTTTGTAACATTAACAAAAATTCAACTCGCATGTAAGGGACAAATGGGGTCTTTGGCTGGGGTGGGCGGTGAGTGGTTAAACTGTGAAATTAAATAAGACATTTCTCGGGTGATAAAAATATTTCTCATTCGATGCATCCCAAATGCATCTTTCATTGTACTGCTCCAAGAGGGACTCTGGTCGTCGTCATGAAGCCGCCCCACCGCTACCCACACTTTCCCTACTCGCCCTCGTACCTCTGCTGTGCACGTACTCCGCTACCCATTTTCTACACAGAAAGGCTTGGGGCCTCTAGAGGAACGGGCGAGGCCTACACAACAAGGCTTGGGGCCTCTAGAGGAACGGGCGAGGCCTACACAACAAGGCTTGGAGCCTATAGAGTAATGGGCGAGGCCTCGAGAGAAAGGCTTGGGGCCTAAAGAATAACGGGCGAGGCCTACACATAAAGACTTGTGGCCTAAAGAGGAATGGGCGGGGCCTACACAACAAGGCTTGGGGCCTAAAGAATAACGGGCAAGGCCTACACAAAGGACTTGGGGCCTCTAGAGTAACGGGCGGGGCCTACACAACAAGACTTGGGGCCTAAAGAGGAATGGCGGGGCCTACACAACAAGGCTTGGGGCCTCTAGAGGAACGGGTGAGGCCTACACAGAAATGCTTGGGGCCTAAAGAGTAACGGGTGAGGCCTACACAACAAGGATTGGGGCCTCTAGAGGAATGGGCGAGGCCTACACAACAAGGCTTGGGGCCTCTAGAGGAACGGGCGAGGCCTACACAGAAATGCTTGGGGCCTAAAGAGGAACGGGTGAGGCCTACACAACAAGGATTGGGGCCTCTAGAGGAATGGGCGAGGCCTACACAACAAGGCTTGGGGCCTCTAGAGGAACGGGCGAGGCCTACACAACAAGGCTTGGGGCCTATAGAGGAACGGGCAAGGCCTACACAACAAGGCTTGGGGCCTCTAGAGGAACGGGCAAGGCCTACACAACAAGGCTTGGGGCCTAAACAGGAATGGGCGGGGCCTACATAACAAGGCTTGGGGCCTATAGAGGAACGGGCGGAGCCTACATAACAAGGCTTGGGGCCTAAAGAGGAAGGGGTGAGGCCTATACAACAAGGCTTGGGGCCTAAAGAATAACGGGCGAGGCCTACACAGAAAGACCTGGGGCATAAAGAGGAACGGGCGAGGCCTACATAACAAGGGTTGGGCCTAAAGAATAACGGGCGAGGCCTACACAGAAAGACGTGGGGCCTAAAGAGGAATGGGCGGGGCCTACATAACAAGGCTTGGGGCCTAAAGAATAACGGGCGAGGCCTACACAGAAAGACTTGGGGCCTAAAGAGGAACGGGCGAGGCCTACATAACAAGGCTTGGGGCCTAAAGAATAACGGGCGAGGCCTACACAGAAAGATTTGGGGCCTAAACAGGAATGGGCGGGGCCTACATAACAAGGCTTGGGGCCTCTAGAGGAACGGGCGAGGCCTACACAACAAGGCTTGGGGCCTCTAGAGGAATGGGCGGGCCTAGAGAGAAAGGTGTGGGGCCTGAAGAGGAAGGGGAGGGGCAGGGATAAAAATCCAAATCTGCGTAATCCTGAATAAGCAAATGTTTTAGAATAGTAGATGAAAACAAAATCATATCGTTACTGACGCATATATAACGTCACCAGTGGTATAGAAATATTAATTCAGTGTTCTTGATATTGTTATTTTGTATTATGCGTGTATGATTACCGCACGGTTAGTATTGATACTGGCGTTGTCAGGATGCTTCTGTGTCGCTATCAAGAGGCATCTCGCTTACGTTGTGCCTTTTCTTACCAAATGTGATTTTCTGCTGAGGCTAGAAAGTAGACGTGCAACACCGTTTGTCTGTAAAATACTCCGTAGACAAGGTTTTAATAAAGACAGTCGTAGTTTGGACTTAATAATGCTCTGACAGTGTCCTTTATTTCACCGGGCAAGGTCCTGAAGGCTCTTTTCAGCAAAGGTCCTGCTTGGGATGTTTGGCCAATGACTTGAGTGTGTGCTTGCGAGAGTGCCCGGAGAAAGCCTTCACATGCGAGGAGATAGGCTTTTGAGCAAATATTTATTTTATGATCGCCAAAAAAAAAANCAATGCAATTTTTTAAAATTTTACCAGGCAAGGCCCACTGAGCGGTAGAGCTCTTTTTAAAAAGCGACATGGCCATAAATTATAGCTCAACTAAGTGGCTTATCAAGTGGACATTTATATAAGCAGCCAAATACTTTAAATGCGTGTTGTTGATTCTAAATGTGGAGGGGAAAACCGGAGGACCCGGAGAAAAATCCACGCGACCACGGGGAAAAGAGATACGCAAACTCCAAATATACAGCAGCAGGCGTCAGGGTCAGGATCGAACCCACGACCTCCTGCACACCAGGCGAGGGAGTTAACATCTCCTAGTCACGGTGATGATGATGAGAGAGACACGCAAACTCCAAATATACAGCAGCAGGCGTCAGGGTCAGGATCGAACCCACGACCTCCTGCACACCAGGCGAGGTAGTTAACATCTCACGCCCGAGTCCCTGAGCACCCCTTCAGCTGTTGGCCATCGTCTTTACTTCCCCATCACCGTGTCGGCGAGTGACTAGTCATCCCGTTGAGCAACCTGCCAATCACTTGATCCTCCGGGTCATCCCCATCACTCGCCTACTCTTGACAGCCACTAGTCAATGCTGCAAACGCAGTCGCCCCGACCCTCCCCCCCCCCGCCCACCGAGCCGCTAGTCGCCCTCGCGGGCGTTGGCGGGCAAGGCGTTGACGAGGCGGCTCTCCAAGTGCTCCAGCACGGTGTGGGGGTCTCTGTCGGCGTTGACGAGGACGGCGCGCGGATGCAGGAGCCGAGCGGTGCCACCAGCGAGCGGAACTCGCGCAGGCGCTCGCGCACCTCGGCCTCCGAGTCGCGCGGNTGCTGGCGGCAGCGGGCCCAGACGGCGCCGTCTGGGGCCGGNCGGAATATCTCGTGGTACCTGCGCGCACGCACGCAACGCGACCGCGACGGCGGCGATGCACCGCGGTTAAAGGGCACGGCGCCCGTTGTTATTTTTTNACGGGATTCAAGGGTGCGGCGCAACTACTCGCGTGGTGCGCAGACTACCGCGCGTACGAACCGCGCCGTCGGCTACGTACAGTGCGAAAGAAGTTCAACATACATCCTGCCCATAGACTAACACTGCCCATAGACTCAACACTGCCCATAGACTCAACACTGCCCATAGACTCAACACTACCCATAGACTCAACACTGCCCATAGACTCAACACTGCCCATAGACTCAACACTGCCNATAGACTCAACACTGCCCATAGACTCAACACTANCCATAGACTCAACACTACCATAGACTCAACACTACCCATAGACTCAACACTGCCCATAGACTCAACACTACCCATAGACTCAACACTACCCATAGACTCAACACTACCCATAGACTCAACACTACCCATAGACTCAACACTGCCCATAGACTCAACACTGCCCATAGACTCAACACTGCCCATAGACTCAACACTCCCATAGACTCAACACTGCCCATAGACTCAACACTGCCCATAGACTCAACACTGCCCATAGACTCAAAANCATAGACTCAACACTACCCATAGACTCAACACTACCCATAGACTCAACACTACCCATAGACTCAACACTGCCATAGACTCAACACTACCCATAGACTCAACACTGCCCATAGACTCAACACTGCCCATAGACTCAACACTGCCCATAGACTCAACACTGCCATAGACTCAACACTGCCCATAGACTCAACACTACCATAGACTCACACTGCCATATACTCAACACTGCCCATAGACTCAACACTACCCATAGACTCAACACTGCCCATATACTCAACACTACCCATAGACTCAACACTGCCCATAGACTCAACACTACCCATAGACTCAACACTGCNCCATAGACTCAACACTACCCATAGACTCAACACTACCCATAGACTCAACACTGCCCATAGACTCAACACTACCCATAGACTCAACACTGCCCATAGACTTCCACTACCCAAAGACTCAACACTGCACCTCGATTAACACGGTTGGCTACGTACGGTGTGAAAGAGGTTCAACACACGCGCGTACAGACTACCTCGCGTGCTATAGACCCGCTGGCGGCCCACGCCCGCACGTCAGCCCATTTCACGCGACTGGCCAAAACATTCCCAACCCAGCGCCTCGTCCTGAGAGGAGTCCCGGACTCGGTGAACCTCTCCCCGGAGTCAACAGCGGNAGGCCCGTGGTTGTTCGTTGTGCGGCGCGCGTACCGCTCGCCCGTCACGGGGTCCGTCTTCCGCAGCGACGTGCGCTCCACGGCCGTGTCGTCCGGCACGTCGAGGATGAACACCTGGGGTAGTTAAACACAAACACAAAGACACAAACGCAAAGACACAACTCAAATAAACAGCACGAAGGTACACGACTCACGATTGTGACTTTCACACAGCGTCTGCATGCGAGCGCGCATATAAAGAGGCCGCACAGAAGTAGCGGGCGTAATAGTTTGGTCTACGGATCACTGTGTGAGTCCGTGTTTATCTAAGTGAGGCGCTGGGTGTCTGTGAGGCTATGGATCTCGGTGTGAGTCGATGGTCTCTTGTGTGGAAAGCCTCGCTGAGTCCGCAGACTCTTTTTCAAGAGGGTCCTGCCAACTTTTCACACGGTTGAGTTTTCGCAACTGAGTCATCGGCGAGTAACGTTTGTGGCTGCGGGGCTGTTGGGTTGTCAGCTGCGGGCTGTTAGCTGTGGGTTGCGGGCTGTTAGCTGTTGGCTGTGGGCTATGGGTGGTGGCTGGGGCTGTTGGCTGTTAGCTGTGGGCTGTAGATGATGGCGGTTGGCTGTGGGCTGTTAGCTGTGGGCTGTGGNCTATGGGTGGTTGGCTGTTAGCTGTGGGTTGCGGGCTATGGGTGGTTGGCTGTTAGCTGTGGGCAGTTGGCTGTGGGCTGTTAGCTGTGGGCTGTTAGCTGTGGGCTGTTAGCTGTGGGTTGTGGGCTATGGGTGGTTGGCTGTTAGCTGTGGGTTGCGGCTATGGGTGGTGGCTGTGCTGTGGGTTGCGGGCTATGGGTGGTTGGCTGTTAGCTGTGGGCAGTTGGCTGTGGGTGTTAGCTGTGGGTTGCGGGCTATGGGTGGTTGGCTGTTAGCTGTGGGCAGTTGGCTGTGGGCTGTTAGCTGTGGGCTGTTAGCTGTGGGCTGTTAGCTGTGGGTTGTGGCTATGGGTGGTGGCTGTTAGCTGTGGGTTGCGGGCTATGGGTGGTGGCTGTTAGCTGTGGGTTGCGGGCTATGGGTGGTGGCTGTTNGCTGTGGGTTGTGGGCTATGGGTGGTGGCTGTTAGCTGTGGGTTGCGGGCTATGGGTGGTTGGCTGCGGGTGATAACTGCGGGTGGTGTTAGCTCTGGGCTGCGGGCTGTTAGCTGCGGGCTATGGGTGGTGGGCCGTGGGTGGTGGGCTGTGGGCTATGGGCTGTAGGCTGCGGGCTATGGGTGGTGGGCTATGGGTGGTGGGCCGTGGGTGGTGGGCTGTGGGTGGTGGGCTGTGGGTGGTGGGCTGTGGGTGGTGGGCTGTGGGCTATGAGCTGTGGGCTGCGGGCGGCAGGCGCCGAGGCCGCACCGGTTGGGGAAGATGCCGTCGGGCTGCAGCAGCGCCAGCTGCTCGGCGACGTGCGGCGGCCCGTGCAGCACCCAGCCCCGCGCCGTCGCCTCGCGCCCCTCAGCCGCTCCGCCAGCAGCCCAGCCACCAGCAGGTCCGGCACTGCACGGCGCCGGCACGGAAGGTGACACCAAGCGGGGGGGGGGGGGGCAGGGGGGTCACCGAACTTCCCCCTCCGCGGAGGAGTCACCGGACGACACGCGCGTGTTCACCTACAAGGACACTCAATTGATTTTGATAATGATAATTGTTTTTTTACCCTTCTATCTGGCAACAAAACTGACACCTTTTTACAAGGAGTCATGTTTGCCTTGACCACAATACACCTAAGGTCAGAATGCAAAAAAAAAACATAACTCTGATAATGTATGCACTGTCCTTGAAATTGATTGGTCCGCACCCGAGACAGCTTTCCTTAGAGCCTAGTCTCACATGGTGTTGGACCAGATGACGCCAAAAGGCGCACAACTCAAAGACAATGCATCATCAGAGTATGAGAGCTCGGGTAAGCATTTACACCATTGGAACCTCATTTGCCAGTAAAATATGATAATTGGTTTTTTACCCTTCTATCTGGCAACAAAACTGACACCTTTTTTGTACAAGGTGTCAGTTTTGTTGCCAGAACTGACACCTTTTTTACAAGGTGTCAGTTTTGTTGCCAGATAGAAGGGTAAAAAACCAATTATCATATTTTTTACTGGCAAATGAGGTTCCAATGGTGATTTGATAATGTTGAAGTTCTGTGCAAAACTAGCTACTACTGGCCAAGACTAATTAGAGAATCTATCGAAATTGAAAGAAAGTAAAATAATTTTAACCGTTTGGATAGCTACCGACTTAGTGCTGCGTGGAAGCGATTCATCAAATAATACAATGTTTAAATGCATGCCTATACAGGCCACCATAATTCTATAGGTATTACCGTTGGTACGGCTATTTTAATACACACAATTTGACAAGAAGGACAAGATCAAAGTGCCCGCATGATGCGCATGCATAATGTGCCTTGACTCAAGAGTGCAGAAGCGTGGCCATCACATCTACGCCTCTATAGAAGGAACGAAACAGGTGGACTTCTCCACAAATCTGGCTGTCGCCTGATGAAGCTGGTTGTAATTACTGGCGAGACGTCGTACTCAGATTGTAAATGTTGTGGCTTGGCTCTCAACACACCAGTGTGCTGTACTAGTATACTACACTATACACTACACTGTACACTACACTATACACTACACTATACACTACACTATACACTACACTATACACTACTCCACTATACACTACACTATATACTACACTAAACACTACACTATACACTACACTATACACTACACTATACACTACACTATACACTACACTATACACTACTATACACTACTCACTATACACTACACACTACACTATATACTACACTAAACACTACACTATACACTACTCCACTATACACTACACTATACACTACTATACAACACTACACTATATACTACACTATACACTATAGACTACTANACACTACACTATACACTACTATACACTACACTATACACTACTATACTACTACACTACACTATACACTACACTATACACTACACACTACACTACTATACACTACTATACACTACACTATACACTACACTATACACTGCACTACTATACACTACACTATACACTACACTATACACTAGTGCTGTACTAGTGACGAATTGGCACGTTCTGTTTACATGACAACCCTCACTAGTTGGCTGTGTCGGGTGGTGGCGGGTTTAACGACACATTTATATATTTACGTGATCTAACCAAGAAACCTCTTATGGATGATATTGGTCGCGAAACCTATGTTAAACGAACACGTTACACTTTGACCCAGTTCACACAGTGGGGGGGGGGAGTGGGAGCGGAGAGAAGTCAGCATTTTCAAACTCCCTCTGTTACCAGGAGCAACGTTCATCACGTGATGACCACTAATGTTATTTTTTTTTATTCTCGGATCTCGAATTTAGCCAAATAACGTGCAAACCGTATTGGACGTGATTGATGACCAGACTGAGACCATCACACTCGCTACAAATGAGACCCGGCTTAGTAGAGGTGGATTCGAACCCAGGATCTCAGCAGTAACAGCTCTGCACTCTGACCTCCAAGCCACCCCGTCACCTCGACACACGACTAATAGCGAGGCCATCCGTCTGATGGTCAGAATCAGAATATCTATTTATGCTGGAGGAATCCGATGAGCTATAACGCTCTTTCTCACAGATGTCCAGTGTGGTTCACCTTCCTGCCGGTCAGCACTTATCACCTGGTTGGCAAGTGAGGTCACCTGACTGCTGCTCACTGCAGTTACCTGGCTAAACAGATCACCCATTGGCTAGCCAGTTGGCCAAGCGACCTCACAGTTGAGGTCACATGACTGCTGCTCACTGCAGTTACCTGCTAAACAGATCACCCATTGGCTAGCCAGTTGGTCAAGCGACTGACAGTTGAGGTCACTGACTGCTGCTCACTGCAGTTACCTGCTAAACAGATCACCCATTGGCTAGCCAGTTGGCCAAGCGACNTCACAGTTGTGGTCACCTGACTGCTGTCACTGCAGTTACCTGCTAAACAGATCACCCATTGGCTAGCCAGTTGGTCAAGCGACTGACAGTTGAGGTCACCTGACTGCTGTCACTGCAGTTACCTGGCTAAACAGATCACCCATTGGCTAGCCAGCTTGGCCAAGCGACCTCACAGTTGGTCACCTGACTGCTGGTCACTGCAGTTACCTGGCTAAACAGATCACCCATTGGCTAGCCAGCTTGGCCAGCGACTCACAGTTAGTCACATGACTGCTGCTCACTGCAGTTACCTGGCTAAACAGATCACCCATTGGCTAGCCAGGTTGGCCAAGCGACCTCACAGTTGAGGTCACATGACTGCTGCTCACTGCAGTTACCTGACTAAACAGATCAC
Source organism: Lethenteron camtschaticum (assembly GCA_018977245.1). NCBI lineage: Eukaryota > Metazoa > Chordata > Hyperoartia > Petromyzontiformes > Petromyzontidae > Lethenteron > Lethenteron camtschaticum. The sequence goes on along the minus strand of MU249726.1, from coordinate 184,301 downwards.
CCATTGGCTAGCCAGGTTGGCAAGCGACATGACAGTTGAGGTCACCTGACTGCTGCTCACTGCAGTTACCTGGCTAAACAGATCACCCATTGGCTAGCCAGCTTGGCCAAGCGACCTCACAGTTGTGGTCACCTGACTGCTGGTCACTGCAGTTACCTGCTAAACAGATCACCCATTGGCTAGCCAGCTTGGCCAAGCGACATGACAGTTACGGTCACCTGACTGCTGCTCACTGCGTTACCTGCTAAACAGATCACCCATTGGCTAGCCAGTTGGTCAAGCGACTGACAGTTGAGGTCACCTGACTGCTGCTCACTGCAGTTACCTGNCTATACAGATCACCCATTGGCTAGCCAGCTTGGCCAAGCGACATGACATTGCGGTCACCTGACTGTGTCACTGCAGTTACCTGCTAAACAGATCACCCATTGGCTAGCCAGCTTGGCCAAGCGACCTCACAGTTGCGGTCACTGACTGCTGCTCACTGCATTACCTGGCTAAACAGATCACCCATTGGCTAGCCAGTTGGCCAAGCGACCTCACAGTTGAGGTCACTGACTGCTGTCACTGCAGTTACCTGACTAAACAGATCACCCATTGGCTAGCCAGTTGGTCAAGCGACATGACAGTTGAGGTCACCTGACTGCTGCTCACTGCAGTTACCTGGCTAACAGATCACCATTGGCTAGCCAGCTTGGTCAAGCGACATGACATTTGCGGTCACCTGACTGTGGTCACTGCAGTTACCTGACTAAACAGATCACCCATTGGCTAGCCAGCTTGGCCAAGCGACATGACAGTTACGGTCACCTGACTGCTGGTCACTGCAGTACCTGACTAAACAGATCACCCATTGGCTAGCCAGCTTGGCCAAGCGACATGACAGTTGCGGTCACCTGACTGCTGCTCACTGCGTTACCTGGCTAACAGATCACCCATTGGCTAGCCAGCTTGGTCAAGCGACTCACAGTTGCGGTCACCTGACTGCTGCTCACTGCAGTTACCTGGCTAAACAGATCACCCATTGGCTAGCCAGCTTGGCCAAGCGACATGACAGTTGTGGTCACTGACTGCTGCTCACTGTAGTTACCTGGCTAAACATCACCCATTGGCTAGTCAGTTGGCCAAGCGACTGACAGTGGTCACATGACTGCTGCTCACTGCAGTTACCTGGCTAAACAGATCACCCATTGGCTAGCCAGCTTGGCCAAGCGACATGACAGTTGTGGTCACCTGGTCGCCGGCTCTCAAGGTGCATCTTGACCGCCTGGCCCGTCGCGCTCTCACCGGCCGCGGCCTCCAACAGCAGCTTCCTGTATGACACTGCGCAACTCACAACAACAATGACGATGACGATGACCGCCATCCTCCACTGGTGTTTGAAAGGCATATTCGGCCCTCAGTAAAGGAAAAATTTTCCACGGCTCCCGTACGGAAAGCCCTCATTGAACGCGGTGGTAGTAGATGCGTTTCCTGAAAAACGTCGCGTGAAGCAAAAAACGCATCGAGCGAGAAGACAGATTCCCCACAAATGCTGTAAGCGTAAAGTTTGGCGAGATACGATGTACTACGTACACACGCGGTGAGATAGCCGGGCAAATAACTCAGGGTACGCCACCGTTGCGTTTCTGTATCACTGCGTGCTCATGTATCCACTCCGCTCAGCCGCGCAGCTCAAGAAAATAATTCGTTGTCGACAACTTGGGGAAACCGCGTTGTAACGACGCGGCCGCCCGGGGCTTCACCCACCGTTGAGCAGGCCGTACTTGAGTGCGAGACGCGAGGCCTGGAGGTCTTTGCCGCTGCCGGAGGCCCCAGCAGGAGCAGGCGGGCCGTGCCGGGCCCCAGAGGCCGCTCGCGTTCCGCCACAAGGGTCAGCACTGACGGGACGAGAGAAACACACCGTCGACGTGTACGTTATTGCGGCGCCGTTTTTTTAATCCTTTATATTAAGTTCACTTGCTTGCTTGCGCGCTTACGACCGTGCAAATCTTTCGGTCGTTTTTTAACCCACTTCCGTGATCCAATCGAGCTGACATTTTGCACACAGACTCGTTGTGCGTGACAATTTATTTTCGTGAAATTTTTTTCAAAATTTTACACTTTTTAGGAAAAAAAAATCATATTTTATTTAAAATACCAATGTGATAAAAATGAAACTCTTACTCAAGAAAAACAGAAATGAATAATAAATAAAACCGATGCCACGCATATAAAGGATTTATAGGGAAAAACTTTGTTTTTACGGGTTAATTTTTTCTTTCGCTCAGCGGGCGCCTTCGAAAGTGTTTCTTGCCAAAGCGCAAGCATCTCCAGTTTTGCAGGTGCAGCATCCGGGAGTTATGGAGGCAAATGGAAAGATATAATAAATAACATACAGGAGGTCGTGGGTTCGATCGCGACCCCAACACCTGCTGTATATTTGGAGTTTGCGTGTCTCTCTCTCTTATCATCACAGTGGCTAGGAGATGTTAACTACCTCGCCTGGTGTGCAGGAGGTCGTGGGTTCGATCCCGACCCACGCCTGCTGTATATTTGGAGTTTGCGTCTCTCTCTCATTATCATCACAGTGGCTAGAGATGTTAACTACCTCGCCTGGTGTGCAGGAGGTCATGGGTTCGATCCCGACCCTGACGCCTGCTGTATATTTGGAGTTTGCGTGTCTCTCTCTCATCATCATCACGGTGGCTAGATGTTAACTACCTCGCCTGGTGTACAGGAGGTCATGGGTTCGATCTCGACCCTGACGCCTGCTGTATATTTGGAGTTTGCGTGTCTCTCTCTCTCTCTCCCGTGGTCGCGTGGATTATTCACGGATCCTCAGGTTTTTCCGTGCACATTTAAAAGCAACATGTGTTAAGTGATTCGCTACTGCTATAAATTTCCACACGACGATAAACCACTTTGCTGGGCTATCATTTGTGATGGCCAGGTCGCTTGTGACAAAAGAGCTACGTTGCTCAGTGGGCCTTAACTGCTAAAATAAAAATTGCTTATAGTTCATAGTTTAGTTTAGTAATTCTCCCGAGCGTGTGCGATGGCGCTTCAGTTTTTTTCAGTTTCAATTTCATGTATTAGGTATAACCCTGTGAGCCATGCGGGTCTTGACTCGGGTGCAACCGCAGCAAACAACATGAACAAGAAACATCTTAAAGTGACTACACGCAACAGAAAAAATCCAGGAAAAAACAGCAAAGTCTTCCAGAAAAAAACACCGTATATCAACGCTGTGTGCAAAAATCCCAGTGGAAATGCAAGTCAAACAATAACAACCTTAAGACAATTTAGATTAAAGTTATCAGGCTAACTCTGTACTACAACAAACAAACAACGCTAAACATGGCTAAACCAAAACGTTTTCAAAATAACCAAAATAAAGCTATAAAAACAATGTAACAGTGAAGTTTGATTTAAAGCGTTCGTGACTGCAGGGATTCATATTCTTGGTTCTTTCGGTAAAGTCCCTTCTACATGACTTTACCGAAAGAACCAACAATATAACGTAACGGTGATCATAGGAACTGTGATTCAAATTTAACAATAAACGATACACACGTAACATGCACGACCAAACTTTGCAGCCATAGCTGGCTTGCCTTGTGCCAGCAGGTCGGGCGCCGGCTGGTCGGCGTTGACGCTACGCAGGTAGCTGGGGTAGCAGGCCTCGACGGACCACGAGTCCCTGCGGTGGCGCCGCAGCCGCTCCGCCGTGCGCTCCTCGGAGATGCCCGGCGGCGCAAGCAGGCGGGCGCGCACGCTTGGCTCACTGGGCCAGGCGAAGGTGGCGTGGTACACGTCTGCCGTGGAGACAAAAGACAAAGATCCCCCGTATAGCCTTAACAGACTGTAGGGGCAAGTGCTGTTAGCGAGCACCTATGAAGGCCGGAACGGTACACGAGGGGTGGGTGGCCAGCACCACGCCCGACCGCCTTTGTCTCCCCAGTGGGCGATGTTTACACACCGCACCAGGTACTCATTTAAGGCTGAGTCGACCTAGGGGAGGCCCAGGATCGGTTCAGAAATCGTCACTGGTGTTAGCCGTGAGCGAGAATCGAACCCGGGTCGCCAGGTCCATAGCGCAGCGGGATAACCGCTACACTACCGCTCCCCTTTCGCGGAGACACACACGCACGCACGCGCGCGCGCAACCCGCGATCGTGCAATGATCTACATTTTAGATTTGAAGCTTTCGTGACTGCAAGGATTCATATTCTTAGGTTTTTAGTCACGTAGGTAAAAAATGTAAATTAATAAAAGTAAAATAAAATAAAAATCACGACGTTTCGGAGGCAACACAAGCTTCCGTCTTCAGGTGGAACCGTCACAGCCCGACAGCTGTATCAAGTGAATGGTTTATTTTATTTTACTTTTATTAATTTTAATTTTTTACCTACGTGACTTTACCGAAAAAACCTAAGAATATGATCTACATTTGTTTGTCAAATCAAATTACGAGTGCCTTTTTGCTCTCCGTGACACTCTTATTACCCAGGGAACCGTTACTTATAGACATAATCTGCAGTTATAGTAAGAGGTTTTTACCCTTTTATCTGGCAACAAAACTGACACCTTTATACAAGGGATCATGTTTGCATTAACCACAACACTTGCGGTCAAAATGCAAACAAAAAGACAACTCTGATCATGTACGCACTGTTTTTGAAATTGAAACCCAATTATACCCCAGCCAAACCCCTGGCTTCTAACCACACTCGCCGATTATACCCCAGCCGTTCCCCTGGATTCTAACCACATGACCCAATTATACCCCAGCCGTACCCCTGGCTTCTCACCACACTCACCGGTTATACCCCGGCGAAACCCCTGGCTTCTAACCAGACTACCCAATTAGTGTGGTTAAAGGCCAGGGGCACGGCTCTAACCACGCCGACCAGCCAGACCCTAACGCGGCACGGCGTAGCCACCCGCCGCCACTCCTCCTTGGCGCGAGTGAGGCGGTGAGGCTGTTGTTGCAGGGGCGGTCGCCACCGCCGCCTCTCTCACCTCCGGTGAGCGGGTCCACGCGCTTGCCCTGGTTGCGTTCTATGAGCACGGCGTCGGGGGCATCCAGCATGACTGCACACGCGAACACGCACGCAATTTAGCAATTATTTCAAACAATCCGTAATAAAGTTTTTTTTTTTTACGGGCTGGATTGTGTAAATATGAACGCGTATCGTTAAACCGCCACCACCCGACACAGCCGATGAGGTGAGGATGTGTCGTGTAAACACAACGTGCCAATTAGTGACTATCTTCTTAGTTCTTTCGGTAAAGTCACGTCCTCGACGGCTGCTTGCGTTGTAGCCGAAACGTCGTGAGAATTATTTATGTTTTTTTTTATTATTTTATTATTTCCCTTCCACGTGACTTTACCAAAAGAACCAAGAAGATGAATCCCTGCAGTCACGAATGCTTTAAATCGAAATTAGTGACTACTTCAGCACATCGGTGTGTTGGAGAGTAAACCCACGCAACTTACAATGCGGGTAACGTGACGTTTCGCTGGTGATTACAACAACCAGCCTCATGAGGCGATTAGCCAGAATTGTGACAAAGCCCTCCTCCACCTGTTTCAGTCTTTTCAAACAAAATCTTCCCAAATGTTTTATCCCGAGTGTTCCTATCGGCGTCACGTTGTCACGAGACGTTCAGTGCTCTGTCCTTTTTCAAAACGGAATTACAACCGTGGCCTGCTAGCTTCCGGGACAACTTGTTGTGAAAGGCACTATTATAAGATCGCGCCTCACCATTGGAACATCATTTGCCAGTAAAAAATATGATAATTGTTTTTTTACTCTTTATCTGGCAACAAAACTGACACCTTTTTTACAAGGAGTCATGTTTACATAGACCACAATACTGCAGTCATAATGCAAACAAAAACACAACTCTGATAATGTGAGACTAGGCTCTAAGGAAAGCTGTCTTGGGTGTGGACCAATCAACTTCAAGGACAGTGCATACATTATCAGAGTTATGTTTTTTGTTTGCATTATGACTGCAGGTATTGTGGTCTATGTAAACATGACTCCTTTGTTGCCAAATAGAAGGGTAAAAAACAATTATCATATTTTTACTGGCAAATGAGGTTCCAATGGTGTAAATGCTTGCCCCGAGCTCTCATACTCTGATGGTGCATTGTCTTTGAGTTGTGCGCCTTTTGGCGTCATCTGGTCCAACACCATGTGAGACTAGGCTCTAAGGAAAGCTGTCTCGGGTGTGGACCATCAACTTCAAGGACAGTGCACATTATCAGAGTTATGTTTTTTGTTTGCATTATGACTGCAGGTATTGTGGTCTATGCAAACATGACTCCTTGTAAAAAAGGTCGCGCCTCATTTCACGTTAAGTGCTTGCCGCAAACGAACCACATCACCTCGCTGATCTCGTCACGGAGAACAAACCACCATCACGCGGACTGCGGTCATCCCCGCAGCAGCAGCGGCTTTTAGCTGGTCGTCGAATAAAGACGTTCACCACGTCGCGCGCTTTCAAGTGCGCTTCCGTAGCCGTCTGGAACGCTCTTCCTTCTGATATTTAGGAATCCACCAGAGCTAAGTGCTTTTAAATCATCCATATTGAAAACTGCTTTTGTGTGTTTAGTTTGTTGTCCTTCCCCCGCACCTCCGATTAGCGCGGTCGGCTAGATACGGTGCGAAATAAGTTCAAGATACGTACAAGCAATTGCGGGACAATGCCTTTACCCTAACAGCGTGATTGCCGGTTGCACTGTGAGTGCCGGTGGTGAGGTGACGGGGTAACGCAGTGCTCACCCACGTGGCGAGGGGCGATTCCCTTCTCCTGCAGCAGCAGCGCCTGTGGCCGCGTCTGAGGGAAGTCTTCAATCAGCCAGCCCTGCCGCGCAGCGACATGCAGACAGGGGGAGGCGAGAGGTGAGAGCACTGGGGGGCGGGGGGTGGTGTTTCGATTTAAAGCTTTCGTGACTGCAGAGATTCATCTTCTTGGTTCTTTCGGTAAAGTCACGTAGAAGGGCAGTAATAAAAGAATAAAAATAAAACATATTTATTATGTTTTATTATTTTATTTTATTACTTCCCTTCTACGTGACTTTACCGAAAGAACCAAGAAGATGGGGTGGTGTTTGTGGAGGACTGCGGTGGCGAGATGTTAACTCCCTCTCCTGGTATACAGAAGATCGTGGGTTGAATTCCGACCCTGACGATGCCTGTATCATTTCAGTTCGCGTGCTCTGCCCGTGGTCTCGTTACTTTTTCTCCAGGTCCTCCGGTTTTTCTCTCCACATTTATAATCAATGTGCGTTTAAGAGCATTTAGCTGAATTTCGATTTAAAGCTTTCGTGACTGCAGGGATTCATCTTCTTGGTTCTTTCGGTAAAGTCACGTCGAAGGTAAATAAAAAAAATATGTTTAATTTTTATTATTTTATTATTTCCCTTCTACGTGACTTTACCGAAAGAACCAAGAAGAAAAAATAAAAGGAGCATTTAGCTGCTATAAATTTCCACATGACGACAATCCATTCCGTCACTTCTGAAAAAGAGCAGTATGGCTCAGTGGGCCTTACCTGGTCAAATAAAAATTGCTTCGTAATAGTTTACGTTCTGAAGGCCCTTTTCCATTCGGGTTACACCTGACTTGTTGATGTTTCCGCGCTACTCGTCTGGCTGGGACTCTCCATCGATCGTCACGTCCCTTCCGTGCGTGTGTGCGTGTCGACGCTCTGTCTCTGGGTCGGTCGTGATCAAGTATGTTCGTATGTAAGAAATTAGCTTGCCAATCCAGATGATGATTTTAAAAGTGCATAGCTCCAGTGGCTTCCTAATATCGGAAGACAAAAGAGCATTCCAGACGGCCGCAGAGGCACGGTGAGGACGTGGAGCCTCGTGCCCCAGCAGGTGGCACCTGTTTGATGCAGTCGTTCTCCGTGAGCCTATCTTGCACGAGTCTCACCCATAGGCCGGGCGGCACTTCCTGCGGGAGCCATGCACACACAGGATGCACGCGGCACGCAGAAGGGGTTGACTTAAACGCCAGCTAACAGTTTACACTATGAGATCTCTTTTACCCGTGGCAAAATATAGTAGTAGGTTTTAACCCTTTTAAACTGGTACAAAACTGACACCTTTATTCAAGGCATCATGTTTGCAATAACCACAACACAAGTAGTCAAAAAGCAAACAAAAAGAAGCAACTCTGATGATGATAATAATATGCAGAGTTGCTTCTTTTTGTTTGCTTTTTTGACTACTTGTGTTGTGGTTATTGCAAACATGATGCCTTGAATAAAGGTGTCAGTTTTGTACCAGTTTAAAAGGGTAAAAACCTACTACTACACCAGGTAACAGCTCGCTGGCATTTCACCAAATTAACCGGAACACGCCCGATCTCTGTCAGAGCTCGGAATCTAAGCAGCATTTGAGCCTGGATAGTGAGTGCTTGGATGGGCAACCACAACGCACAAAGATGCTGCGTTTAGTTTATTGTCCTTACCCCACACCTCCAATTAGCATCGTCGGCTACATTCGGAGGTTACAAAAAAGTGTAACTTACATACGTGCACACGTCTATAGGCTACGGGGTCACGTGGTGAACAAAAGAGAGCAGTGCAGGACATTCCACTGCTGTGCTGAACTTCTATGTTCCCGCGTTTTAAATAAAGGATGTGCGTGCGCTGTGAAGCCTCGTGACCCGAGTTCAATTTTGGCGTCACGGCTGCCATCGGTGGCGGGCGATGTCTGAACCGCTGCTGAATCCCTCCCCCCCCCGCTTCACCAGGCCAGGCTGACCAGCGTGGTGAGTGGTGAATCGTGGCCAAACAACCCCAATGACCGGCATGGTGTTGAGGGGTAGGGGTGGGGGTCCTTCATCCAGTCTAGAGGCCACTGGACGGTCAACGCGTTGTATGGCAAACAGGGCCATACTAAGACGTAGTCCAGCCGTCCTGAGTAGCAGCACTCACGTGCGTTTGCATGCGCGGATTGGGAGCGGTAGTGTAGCGGTTAACGCACTGCGCTACGAACTCGGCGACCCGAGTTCGATTCCCGCTGGCGGCTACCACCAATGACGATTTCTGAACCAGTCCTGGGCCTCCCCGAGGTTGAATAAGCCGCAAATGAGCACCTGGTGCGGTGTGTAAAAACATCGCCACTGGGGAGACAAAGGCGGCCGGGCAAAATGTTAGCCGCCCACCCCTCGTGTGTCGTGCCAGCTTTCATTGGTGCTCGCTCATTGCACTTGCCCCAACAGTCTGTGAAGGCTATACGGGGGATCTTTGTCTTTGGAACGGTAGTGTAGTGGTTAGTGCACTGTGCTATGAACCTGGCGATCTGAGTTCCAATAACGCGCTCATGAAAAATATCCGTGACGGTTATCTGAACCGCTCCAGGGCCTCCGCTAGGTCGACTCAGCCTTAAACGAGTACCTGGCATATTGTGTTAAATATCAGCACTGGGCAGACAAAAGCGGCAGGACGTGGTGCTGGCCACCCACCTCTTCACGTGCCGTACCTGCCCTCATATGTGCTTCCTAACAGCACTTGCCCCAACAGCCTGCTAAAGGCTACACGGGGATCTTTCTCTTTGTGTATGTGTGAGAACGCGCACCACCTACCTGGCCGATTTCCTTCAGCCGTCTCACTTCTCCCGCAAAGTCCGAGCTTGTGTTGGCCACCAGTCTGTCCATGCTCACGTGCACCGCTCCCAGCCTCTCGCACGCAAGCCTTGCCTGGACACACAGAGCCAACAAACCCGCGCCTCCGATTTGCACGGTTGGCTACGTACAGTGCGAAAGAAGTTCAACATACATACATCATACTGCCCATAGACTCAGCACTATCCATAGACTCAATACTACCCATAGACTCAACACTGCCCATAGACTCAACACTACCCATAGACTCAACACTGCCCATAGACTCAACACTGCCCATAGACTCAACACTGCCCATAGACTCAACACTACCATAGACTCAACACTACCCATAGACTCAACACTACCCATAGACTCAACACTACCCATAGACTCAACACTACCCATAGACTCAACACTACCCATAGACTCAACACTACCATAGACTCAACACTACCCATAGACTCAACACTACCCATAGACTCAACACTGCCCATAGACTCAACACTACCCATAGACTCAACACTGCCCATAGACTCAACACTACCCATAGACTCAACACTGCCCATAGACTCAACACTACCCATAGACTCAACACTGCCCATAGACTCAACACTACCCATAGACTCAACACTACCCATAGACTCAACACTACCCATAGACTCAACACTACCCATAGACTCAACACTACCCATAGACTCAACACTGCCCATAGACTCAACACTGTCCATAGACTCAACACTACCCATAGACTCAACACTGCCCATAGACTCAACACTACCCATAGACTCAACACTACCCATAGACTCAACACTGCCATAGACTCAACACTACCCATAGACTCAACACTGCCCATAGACTCAACACTACCATAGACTCAACACTGCCCATAGACTCAACACTACCCATAGACTCAACACTACCCATAGACTCAACACTGCCCATAGACTCAACACTGCCCATAGACTCAACACTACCCATAGACTCAACACTACCCATAGACTCAACACTACCCATAGACTCAACACTGCCCATAGACTCAACACTGTCCATAGACTCAACACTACCCATAGACTCAACACTGCCCATAGACTCAACACTGCCCATAGACTCAACACTACCCATAGACTCAACACTGCCCATAGACTCAACACTGCCCATAGACTCAACACTACCCATAGACTCAACACTGCCCATAGACTCAACACTACCATAGACTCAACACTGCCCATAGACTCAACACTGCGCCTCCAATTAGCACGTGTGTCTACGTACGGTGCGAAAAAAGTTCAACACACTTACGTTACATAAATCCTCTGGTTTACACTTTTTTTATGTTAGCTCTTCCCATAATTGTATGACGATTGCACTATCGGCGTTGCGTCACGAATACGAAAAGAATTGGCAATGGCCTGAAGCGATGGGCCACTGCTGGGCGTGGGCCGTGTGGATCAGAATCAGAATCTTTATTTATCCTTGGAGGAATCCGATGAGCTATGAAGCTCTTTTTACAAATGTCCAGTAGGGGCGGGTCAGGAAGTTACAACAACAACCAGTACAAAACACGATAGGAGTGCAAAGTATAAGAAATCTACGCAATTCACTAAATATAAATACAAATAAATACAAGTATACGAGTACAAATTGCAAGTACATCAATTCCTGACAATTTTACAACACCAAATGCAATCTTGGGCAAGGCAGCACAACAAAAAAATTAACCCGTAAATACAAAGTTTTTCACTATAAATCCTTTATATGCGTGGCGGCTAGAGTCCTCTCGTCCTCTGGCTTGAGATGGCTGCCACCTATGGGTCAGATGATTGCCTCCCACCATTAAGCAATTGGTAATTAAATATGATTTATTTTTTCCTAAAAAGTGTAACATTTTGGAAAAAAAATGTCACGAAAATAAATTGTGACGCACAACGAGTCTGTGTGCAAAATGTCAGCTCGATTGGATCACGGGAAGTGGTTAAAAAACGACCGAAAGATTTGCACGGTCGTAAGCGCGCAAGCAAGCAAGTGAACTTAATATAAAGGATTTAAAAACAGTCCCAGACCACAGCAAAACGAGACACACAGTTGCCCTCAATAAAATGTCATATTAACATTGAACTATCGATACTACACGGGGTAATGGATCAGATTCCCCCCTGGGGTAACCCGTCACAGAGACTCGCTGGACTTACAATCGTGGTCTTGCCAGAGGCAGGAGGCCCCAGTAGTAGGATCCTTGGCACTGCAAACATTCGCCGGCACGCGTGTCGTGTTAATAATCACACAATACAGCAATGGTCAGAGGCAACACATTTGGTAGCTGCTAACCCAACTTCTAAACAGAGGGGGGGACAGGCCATATGCTGTGCCCCTTTCAGCTAATAGCCTGGCGTGGTGATGTGGTGGTGGTGTGGTGGCGTGGTGGTGTTGTGGCGTGGTGTTGTGGTGGTGTGGTGGCGTGTTGGCGTGGTGGTGTGGTGGTGGTGGTGTGGTGATGTGGTGATGTGGTGGCGTGGTGGTGTGGTGGTGATGTGGTGGTGATGATGACACCAACAGCGATACCGATCATGGTGATGATGATGGTAGTGATGATGACACCAACAGCGATGCCGATCATGGTGATGATGATGGTAGTGATGATGACACCAACAGCGATGCCGATCATGGTGATGATGATGATGGTAGTGATGATCATGGTGATGATGATGATAATGATGATGACACCAACAGTGATACCGATCATGGTGATGATGATGATGATAGTGATCATGACATCAACAGTGATGCCGATCATGGTGATGATGATAGTGATGATGATGATAGTGTGATGATGATAGTGATGATGATGATGATGGTAGTGATGATGACATCAACAGTGATGCCGATCATGGTGATGATGATGATAGTGATAATGACATCAAAAGTGATACCGATCATGGTGATGATGATGATGATAGTGATCATGACATCAACAGTGATGCCGATCATGGTGATGATGATAGTGATGATGATAGTGATGATGATGATGATGGTAGTGATTATGACATCAACAGTGATGCCGATCATGGTGATGATGATGATAGTGATCATGACATCAACAGTGATGTCGATCATCGGGATGATGATGATGGTAGTGATGATCATGGTAGTGATGATGACATCAACAGTGATGCCTATCATGGTGATGATGATGATGATAGTGATGATGACAGCAAGAACGATGCCGATCACACGGTAGCGACGGCCGCGATGGCGATGATGACGATCATGCCGGTCATGAGGATGATGCCGGTGGCGGTGAGGGAGGTGATGATGGCGACAGCAGCTTTGGCGGCGATGGCGATGATGCGGCGACGGTGGTCATGGCGACGATGGTCATGGCGACGGTGGTCACGGCAACGGTGGTCACGGCGACGGTGGTCACGGCGACGGTGGTCATGGCGACGGTGGTCACGGCGACGAGGGTCCTCACCATCCTGGTTATCGCGGTTGATGGCGTCGATGAAAAACTGGATGGGGTCGTCGGGCTTGTGTATGAGCACCTGCTCCAGTAGATTCTGGGAGGGAATCGCATCAGAATTCAGAATCTTTATTTATCCTGGAGAAATCCGATAAGTTAAGAAGCTCCCCCCCCCCACAGATGTCCAGTAGAGGCGGCTAAGAATCACTAACACATGAATAGAAATAAATAAACTATATATAAGAGCAAATTGCATAAGTAAAAGACATCAATTCCCACCCACCCACATTTTCCTGATGACGACCGCTTGTGTTGCGATCGAAACGTCGTAGTTTTTTTGGTTATTTTCTTTGAACCTATATATGTGACTTCACCGAAAGACCCAAACAACATCAATTGCCCAAGCTTTGGGCGGGCAAACGCAATTTTAACAAATAATCGCGGGGTCACACCAACACGACAACGCAGAGACCCTCAATAAAACATTTTATTATGTTTTATTGTTATTAATTTATTATTTCCCTTCTACGTGACTTTACCGAAAGAACCAAGGAGATGAATCCCTGCAGTCACGAAAGCTTCAAATAAAAAATACTTTTTTTATTGTTTCATATTTTATTATTTTATTATTTCCCTTCTACGTGACTTTACCGAAAGAACCAAGAAGATGAATCCCTGCAGTCACGAAAGCTTCAAATCGAAATTTAAAGCGCACGAAAGTTGGAACTCTCGGTTCTCCTATCGTCACACGGGCCACGCAGCACACGCCGGTGTCTGTTGCCCGCGTCGTCGTTGTTGTTGTAGTTGTTGTTGTAGTTGTTGTTGTAGTTGTGGAGGTCGTGGCCTAAGTTCAAGTTCATGTATTAGGTATAGCCCTGTGAGCCATTCGGCTCTTGAATCGGGTGCAACCGCAACAAACAAAAAACATGAACAAAAAACATCTTAAAGTGAATATGTGACTGAGTGCAAACAGAAATCCAAGAAAAGACAGCAAAATATTGCAGAAAAAACACCGTACACCAACGCTGTGTGCAAAAATCCCAGTGGGATGCAAGTCAAACACCAACAACAACCACAAGACAACTTAGATTAAGGCCATCAGTAATTCCGACTACAACAAAAAACATGGCTAAACCAATACACTTTCGAAATCACCAAAAAAACCATTGGGAAAGTCAAACAACAACAACCACAAGACAACTTAGATTAAGGCCATCAGTCTAACTCTGCACTACAACAAACAACAACAACAACCACAAGACAACTTAGATTAAGGCCATCAGTAACTCTGTACTACAACAAACATGGCCAAACCAATACACTTTTCGAAATCACCAAAATAAAGCCATAAAAGTCAACCAACAAGACAACTTAGATTAAGGCCATCAGTCTAACTCTGTACTACAACAAACAAACATGGCCAAACCAATACACTTTTCGAAATCACCAAAATAAAGCCATGAAAGTCAAACAACAACAACAACCACAAGACAACTTAGATTAAGGCCATCAGTCTAACTCTGTACTACAACAAACAAACATGGCCAAACCAATACACTTTTCGAAATCACCAAAATAAAGCCATGAAAGTCAAACAACAACAACAACCACAAGACAACTTAGATTAAGGCCATCAGTCTAACTCTGTACTACAACAAACAAACATGGCTAAACCAATACACTTTTCGAAATCACCAAAATAAAGCCATGAAACTCAAACAACAACAACAACCACAAGACAACTTAGATTAAGGCCATCAGTCTAACTCTGCACTACAACAAACAAACATGGCCAAACCAATACACTTTTCGAAATAACCAAAATAAAGCCATGAAAGTCAAACAACAACAAGAACAACCACAAGACAACTTAGATTAATCTTCTTGGTTCTTTCGGTAAAGTCACGTAAGAACCAAGAAGATGGATCCCTGCAGTCACGAAAGCTTTAAATCGAAACTTAGATTAACGCCATCAGTCTAACTCTGTACTACAACAACACAAACATGGCTAAACCAATACACTTTTCGAAATCACCAAAATAAAGCCATGAAAGCAATAAAAAGCAATCATAAAACTGACGGAATTTTCACAATAAACGGCATAAACAACATGTACTACCAAACCTGCATGAGTCACTCCACAACAACAATGGGAGTATTATACATTTTCAATGCACCTTTAAGATCAGCACACTAAATCAAAACACAGGTTACACTTTGTATCGATCATCTCCACTCGCCTTGCAGATGTCGAAGAGGCCATGCGCCTCGGCGTAGACTTCCAGATCAGGCGGCACACACAGCGGCCTCTGAGTAGCGTCCATTGCTGATGGCGGCGTCTCGCGTCTCCATGGCGACCACCGGCGGGGCGGGGCGGGGCTTCTCGCGTATCCGTGGAGACCGCGGGCGGGCGGGGCGTCTCCATGGCGACCACCGGAGGGGCGGGGCGTCTCCATGGCGACCGCCGGCAGGGCGGGGCGGGGCTTCTCACGTATCCGTGGAGACCACCGGCGGGGCGGGGCGGGGCGGGGCGGGGCTTCTTGCGTATCCATGGAGACCACCGGCGGGGCGGGGCGGGGCTTCTCGCGTATCCGTGGAGACCACCGGCGGGGCGGGCAGGGCGGGGAGCCGGACGTGACGTTTGGGGCAGCCATCTTGGTAAGGGAGACGGTACGTTTTGTACTACGAGGTTCAAAGCAGCCCATCTTTGTCAGGGAAGATGTGTAAATATAAGGGGGGGGGGGGAATGTGACGTCACATCAAAATGCGCAACTTTAAATAAATATAGGCAACACGTTCTACTTAATTAAATAGACTTTTTACTAAATGTTTCTCCTACAACATCAGAGAGCAGCGCCACATTATGTACGCACTACAATGACAATAGTTTAAAGCGATTTGAAGCATGTTTTTTTGGGGGGGCAGAGCTTTGTGACGTCATATTTGAGGTGGGGGGGTCTGACTTTTGTGACGCCGTGTGACGAAGGGGGGGGGGTCAAAAATCGTCCAAAATCGTGTGACGTCATTTATGGACGGCCCCTAACTACAGGGATATTATTTTTTATACATCAAAATATACATACATGTTATTTTTATATATAAAAAAATAACTATTATTTTCTTATACGTAAATTTTTTTTTNATTTTAGCTGAAACACTGCAACAAAAATTGTATCGACAGTCATTTTGATGGTGTCACCGTAGCGCTGCGGAAATGATCTCCAATTGAACGGCGAGCTCGGGATGATGATGGTGATGCTGCTGCTGCACAGAGAGAGACGAGACAGGGAGAAAGAAAGAAGAGAGATCTTTCATCTAAAACAGCAAAGCATTGAAGACAAAAAACTTTAAGAAACGAAATGATGAACAAAGCAAAGTGGCGACGACACTGAGCATCTTCTTGTTTCGATTTAAAGCTTCTTTCGTGACTGCAGGGATTCATCTTCTTGGCTCTTTCGGTAAAGTCACGTAGAATGGAAATAATAAAATATTCAGACCTCTGTCTTCTCGACAGACCTGTTCTCCACCTGCGGACGGCCGCTTGCGTTGTGGCTGAAACGTCGTGAGAATTATTAAATGTTTTATTTTTATTATTTTATTATTTCCCTTCTACGCAACTTTACCGAAAGAACCAATAAGACATCTTCTTGTTATTTCCTCCGATCGTAAAAAAAATTTTTTTAAAGACATGGCAGAGAGCATCGCTCTGGCATTGCTGTTGGGCGAGTTCGTATCGGACGGCAGCGACGTCGATTTGATGAGCGCCTCTGTAGAGCTGGCGTCCGTCTCGAACGTGGCTCTGACAATAGCGGCGGTGGTGGTGGTGGCAGACCGAGAGGCTCACGATGATGATGATGGGAGCCACCCTGGCCGAGCGCACTCGTCGTACTCGGGAGCCACCTTCAGAGATTTCTACCGGGTGGAGCGTTCGACGTTCCAGGTCCGGACCCTCACGCGGTGGTCACGGGCAGATCGTTGTGGTGCTTCGATGGCCGCGCGGAGGGGGGGTGCGATTGTTGTTAGTTTTTTNGTTGGTGATATGTCCGGCAGAGGGTGGTCAACACATGACAACAATCAACAATGTAAAGGAAAGTTATGCATTTTTTTGTTTAATGAAAAATCTTATCTTACGTTGTTTTTTGTGTTTTTTGTTGACATGTTCTGCATGGGGATGGTCAACAATCAACAATACAAAGAAAAGTTATGCATTTTTTTTGTTTAATGAAAAATCTTATCTTTACGTAGTTTTTNGTGTTTTTTGTTGACATGTTCTGCATGGCGATGGTCAACAAATGACAACAACCAGCAATACAAAGAAAAGTTATGCATTTTTTTGTTTAATGAAAAATATTTTCTTTAGGTTTTTTGTGTTGTTGTTAGTTTTTGTTGTTGACATGTCTTCAGGGGGTGATCAACAAATGACAACAACCACAATACAAAGAAAAGTTATGCATTTTTTTGTTTAATGAAAAATCTTTGTTTAGGTTGTTTTTTNGTTTGTTGTTAGTTTAATGTTGACAGATGTCCTGCATGGGGATGATCAACAAATGACAACAACCAACAATACAAAGAAAAGTTATGCATTTTTTTGTTTAATGAAAATTTGTTTTTAAGTCTGCTCAGCTGCACGCGGATGGCTTCGACGGACGAACATTTTACGAATATTAAGTATCGAGATTTGTTTTCACAATTTTTAAGGGCCCACCCCACCCCTCTTCCTCTTTGTTGTGTGTACATTTTGTGGAACTTCTTTCGCACCGTACGTTTACAACCGTGCTCACCGGAGGTGCAGTGTTGAGTCTGAGTTGTGTTAGTATATGGGCAGTGTTGAGTCTATGGGCAGTGTTGAGTCTATGGGCAGTGTTGAGTCTATGGGTAGTGTTGAGTCTATGGCAGTGTTGAGTCTATGGGTAGTGTTAGTCTATGGGCAGTGTTGAGTCTATGGGCAGTGTTAGTCTATGGGTAGTGTTGAGTCTATGGGTAGTGTTGAGTCTATGCAGTGTTGAGTCTATGGGCAGTGTTGAGTCTATGGTGCAGTGTTGAGTCTATGGGCAGTGTTGAGTCTATGGGTAGTGTTGAGTCTATGGGTAGTGTTGAGTCTATGGGTAGTGTTGAGTCTATGGGCAGTGTTGAGTCTATGTGTAGTGTTAGTCTATGGGCAGTGTTGAGTCTATGGGTAGTGTTGAGTCAATGGGCAGTGTTGAGTCTATGGGTAGTATTGAGTCTATGCACTCTATGTGCAGTGTTGAGTCTATGTGTAGTGTTAGTATATGGGCAGTGTTGAGTCTATGCACTCTATGGGTAGTGTTAGTATATGGGCAGTGTTTAGTCTATGGGCAGTGTTTAGTCTATGGGCAGTGTTGAGTCTATGTGCAGTGTTGAGTCTATGGGTAGTATTGAGTCTATGTGCAGTGTTGAGTCTATAGTGCAGTGTTGAGTCTATGGCAGTGTTGAGTCTATGGGTAGTATTGAGTCTATGTGCAGTGTTAGTCTATGGTGCAGTGTTGAGTCTATGGGTAGTGTTGAGTCTATGGGCAGTGTTAGTCTATGGGCAGTGTTGAGTCTATGGGCAGTGTTGAGTCTATGGCAGTGTTGAGTCTCGGCAGTGTTGAGTCTATGGGCAGTGTTGAGTCTATGAGCAGTGTTGAGTCTATGGTGCAGTGTTGAGTCTTATGGTATTTGTTAAGTCTATGGGTATTTGTTGAGTCTATGGGTAGTTTTTGAGTCTATGGGAAGTTTAATCTATGGGTAGTGTTAGTCTATGTGCAGTATTTAGTCTATGGGCAGTGTTAGTCTATGTGCAGTGTTGAGTCTATGGGTAGTGTTAGTCTATGGGCAGTGTTGAGTCTATGGGTAGTGTTAGTCTATGGCAGTGTTGAGTCTATGGGCAGTGTTGAGTCTATGGGTAGTGTTGAGTCTATGGGTAGTGTTAGTCTATGTGCAGTATGCACGTATGTTAATCGTTGGTGCGAGGCGATGCTTGTATCTGCACCTATGCAACTACATGGTTAGGGTTGAACAGCCTGGGTTAATATTATAATACTGTATAGCAATGCGACTGAAAATTAAAGAGTTGGCCGTGAGCGGGAATCAAACTCGGGTCGCCGGGTTCGTAACGCAGCGTATGAACAGCTACACTACCACACACGTACAAAACAAACACAGATCCCTTAACAAACTATTGGGGAAAGTGCTGTTAGCGAGTAGCACCTATGAAGGCCGGAACGGCACACGAGGGGTGTCGGTGGCGAGCACCACGCCCGACCGCCTTTGTCTCCCTAGTGGCGATGTTTACACACCGCACCAGGTACTCATTTGAGGCTGAGTCGACCTAGGGGAGGCCAAGGACCGGTTCAGATAATCGTCACTGGTATTGGCCGTGAGCGGTAAATCGAACTCGGGTCGCCGGGTTCGCAGCGCGCTAACCGCTGCGCCACCGCTCCCCACTGCACAAACACACCCACCCGTACCTTGAATACACCTTTGAAATGATCTTGTGTTTTGTAAAGATTTTCAACTCGTATTGCCGTTACGATAACCCAAGGCTGTAGCCATGGAGTCAACATTGGGGGGACCAAATCTCCCAGGGGGTACCCCCCCCCAGAAAAAAAATCTAAATGAAAAAACTAATTTCCTGCCGAAAATATGAAAAAAATTCACTAACACATAGGATGGACTTTTAATTTACTTTTTTACAATAATGTCTAATAGTGTATTGTATTACATTGCTCTGTTTTATTTTTTACCTTTTATTTTTTCATTGTATGTAAATGGCAGAGATTAGGAATTAATAAAGTACAACCATAACCACAATCAAATAAACAGAAATCTATTTGATAGCAATATATTGGGTGTGACATTTTGAGCATATTTGAAAATTGGGGGGGGGATGTGCCCCACCCCAATTTCTATAATAATTACGGCCTTGCGATAACCCCATTTGTACTCTTGTCTTCATCGCAGACTCTGTGCGAGCGTTTGGCGCCACAATTCGCCAACAGAAGCGTGGGCATGGAAAAGAAAATCCTGTGCTCCCTTTGGCTGTTGGGCAACCAGGAGTCGTTTCAAGACGTTGCCAAGCGCTTCGGGATGGGAAAGGAACGTTGCACTACGTGTTCCGCAGCGTAGCGCAGGCTCTCTCCAAGTGCCAAGCGGAGGCCATTCAGTGGCCCTCCGCCGACCAGTTGGCCAACGTCGCAAAAGATTTCGAGACAAAAGCGGATTTCCCGGCGTGGTCGGAGCTCTGGGCGGAACGCACGTCCCCATTCGCGGACCGCCGTCGTGCAGGAACGCGTACGTCAACAGGAGCGGCTTCCCCAGCATTCACCTGCAAGCGGTTTGCGACAGCAGCTGAGGTTCCTGGACGTCGACACGGGGCGGCCGGGATCCACGGAGGGTGCCGAGGCCTTGAGGAAGAGCTCGCTGTGGAGTCGCCTCGAGGGCCTACGCACGATGGACTACCACCTGCTGGCGGACTCGGCATACCTCTGGAAACTTTCCTCTTATCGCCGTACAGAGACGACGGACATCTCAGCGAGCTTCAGAGGAACTACAACGAGGTCCACGGCTCAGCGAGGGCGGACATCGAGAGAGCTTTTGGGCTACTCAGGCGCAAGTGGAGGAGGCTCAAGTACCTCGATATGACGGCGGTCGCTCACATCCCAGCCGTTATCAGTGCCGCGTGCGTGCTTCACAATTTCTTGATAGACATCGAGAGGTTGAGCGGGGATGAGACGGACCCGGAGACAGAGCCGGAGACGCACACGACGATGGAAATCCAGGATGCGCTAACCAGGACGTTGACCCGACCGCTGCGAGTAAAAGAGATGGATTGCTCGTACGTTGGCCACGACTCCATTCAGAACTTCGAGAACCAGCCCTGAGTAAACGCTTGCAAGTGTTGTAAATGATGCACTTGGCGGAATTCATTGAAAAGCAGTCGGCGATCGATGAACCAGCACTCACCGATTCGTGTGTACGTGTGTACGTGTGTATGTGTGTATGTTGAAACTCTTTTGCACCACGTAGCCAACCGTGCTAATCGGAGGTGCAGGGGAAGGACAACAGATTAAACACAAAAAGCAATCTTTGATGATTCACTCCAATCGCTCGCTCGTCGGCGGTCAGTCGCCTCCACGTTTCCCTTCCCTTCTATCGCTACGACGCACGTCGCAGCGAGGTCGTCACTCGGGCGAGTCAGCGCGGGACAAGAAGTAAACGATAAACTAAACTATACTCTTTGGTTCTTTCGGTAAAGTCACGTAGGTAGAAAATTAATAGATCACGACGTTTCGATCGCAACGCAAGCAACCGTCATCGGTGAGACAAACAGCAGGAGAACTTCTGACGTAGGAGAAATAACTGCTGCAACAAGAGGTTATATATGATTTTGGTGGCCCAATCCAAGGGTAAGTGGGCGGAGCTAGAGAAGGAATCTGTACGTAAATGTAAGAGAACACGTTTCTTCGGAGTGGGCAGGTATGAACTTGGTTGGACAGCGCATTCGTGCACGACAGACAAATATGCACGACAGACAAATAATCCCTGGTGGGCAGTGTGGAACCTGTTGTTCCTATCTGTATACAAGATCACTTGACTTTAGGTAGCCAGGCAGCAGCCAGGTAGCCAGCCCCCTTCACTATCGGCCCCTCCCCTTGCTTAGGCCCCTCCCTTACCCCCCCCTCCTTTAGGCCCCTCCTCTGATCCCCCCCCCCTCAGGCCCCTCTCCTGACTCCCCCTTCCTTAGGCCCCTCCCCTCTCTGTACCCGGCAGTAGGTCTCCACCAATCAGAACTGTTTATATTATATATTAATATTTATGCACGACAAACAGACAAAAAATCCCTGGTGGGCAGTGTGGAACATATTGTTCCTTCCTGTAACACTTACCCTTTGGTTGGGCCCATCAAAATCATATACAGTGATACCTCGGTTCACGAACTTAATTCGTGAACTGACTCTGGTCGCGAACCGAATTGGTCGTGAACCGAGGCACATTTTCCCATAGGGTTCAATGTATATCCGGTTAATCCGTTCTGACCTTTTTTTTGGTTTTTGAAGCACAAAAATATGAAACAAATTACAATACACATTAGTACTGTACAGTATAGTAATGTATAAAGAGAGAACACTAACCTTGCTTGAGATTACTTCAGTAAGCACTCAAACGGGTGAACTGTACAATACAGTAAGTACAGTATTGTACAGTACAGTAGTACAGTACAGTACTGCATGTGCTAAAAAGCACACCAAAAAGCAAAAAGTCACTGAAAGTGTCTTCACAGTAGTCACAGTACTTCTTTCTGTGTCTCTTCTTCTCTCCACGATCTTCCTACAGGAAGTCACGACCACGTGACAGCCTGGAAATAGCATTAAAATGGCCGCGGCTCCTGTTCGTGAACCGAAGCATATTTTTATTAACTTTTCTGTTCGTGAACCGAGTTGTTCGTGAACAGAAGCGTTCGTGAACCGAGGTATCACTGTATAACCTCTTGTTTCAGCAGTTCTTTCTCCTACCTCAGCAGTTCTGCTGTTTGTTTCACCCGATGACGGTTGCTTGTTGCGATCGAAACGTCGTGATCTATTAATTTTCTCTACCTACGTGACTTTACCGAAAGAACCAAAGAGTATGGATTCCTGCAGTCACGAAAGCTACAAATCAAGATTATAAACTAAACTATTTGTATTTTACGAGGTAAGGCCCCACCGAGTTATATCTCTCTTTTTGAGCAGCGATCTGGCCACAAATAACAGAGCAACGAAGCGGCTTATCACGTGGAAATGTCTAGCAGCCAAATACTCTTAAAGCACACATTCATTCTAAATTTGAAGGGGAAAAACCAGAGGACCCAAAGAAAAAAAATCCACGGGGAGAGAGACACGCAAACTCCAAATATACAGCAGGCATTGTCGAGGGTCGGGATCGAATGCACGAACTCCTGTATACCTGGCGAGGTAGTTAACATCTCGTCACCATGGCGGTCGGGTCCTGACGGTATCGGGAGGCTTTCATACGGCGTTATATTGACAAGGAACCATAGCAAGCAGTCCTTCACGTACACAGAGCGGAGAAGCCACGGACATGAACCCGAGGAGATATGAAGCCGATTTAAAGCTTTCGTGACTGCAGGGATTCATCTTCTTGGTTCTTTCGGGAAAGTCATCACGTAGAAGGGAATTAATAAAATAATAAAAATGAAACATACTAAAATAAAAAAATGTAAATAAAATATAAATCTTTTCGATTTAAAGCTTTCATGACTGCAGGGATTCATCTTATTGGTTATTTCGGTAAAGTCGCGTAGAAGGGACATAATAAAATACAATTCTCACGACGTTTCGGCCACAATGCAAGCAGCCGTCTGCAGGTGAAGAACAGAACAAGACATTGTCTTTCCGACAGCCCTGTTCTTCACCTGAGGACGGCTGCTTGCGTTGTGGCCGAAACGTCGTGAGAATTGTATTTTATTATGTTTTATTATTTTATTATTTCCCTTCTACGTGACTTTACCGAAAGAACCAAGAGGAGGTATGAAGCCGTGTAGAACACCCGAGCACATTGAGAACTCTTTACCTTTCACGGTTTTAAAACAACAGTTCGCGCACCTGAATATCCGCACGCTGATCCTTTCATAGATACCCCAACTGATGTCGAACGCCAAATCGGACCGACTGCTGTCGTATGGATGTTGAACTTCTTTTACGCAGTACGTGGCCAACCGTGCTAATCGGAGTTGTGGCGGAAGGATACAATTAATGTAGGACAAGTTAAAAGACTTGGTTGGAAGCATACGCAGAATTTTAAATAAAATGCAGTTTACTCTATAAAGTCTCGTTATTTCAGCGGTGTACCTATAAATGGATCGCCGTGTATGAAATTGCGATAATGCCCAAGAGTGAAATCCATGCAATGCGAGCGGTTACAACAACACTTCTTTATTTACCAATTGAAACACATTTGTTCATACGCAGTAACTCCGTCAAATACCAAACACTTCATACAAGGCCAGAGGTCGCAACCGGGTACCCGATACCCGTACCCTACCCGATACCCGTACCCTACCCGATACCCGTACCCGGCCAGGTACGGGTACGGGTACCCATTTGCGACCCTGGTGCGGCCTGGTACGGGTACGGGTAAGGAATCAAAACCCGTTTGCGACCTCTGTACAAGGCTCTCTTGCACAGCACAGCTGCGTAGCTCTCCTGAGTGTGCAGGCACTGCAGCTGCACCAGGGGCCATAGAGGACTCGTCATTGCATTCCTTGCACCAGGGCCCATGCCAACCACTCGCTTAACACCTGTCCCATTTCAAATAACTCAAGTCATTCATTCACCGAGGTCATATGTACGTTGAACTTTTTTCGCACCGTACGTAGCCAACCGTGATCATTGGGAGGCGCGGGGGAAGGACAACGAACTAAAAGACAAAAAGCAGTTTCTAGACGACGGTTTTAAAGTGCGTGGCTCCGGTGGCTTCCTGTCGGAAGGAAGCGCATCTGAAAGCGCCGCGCACAATGCAGTTGACCGTCTTTGTTCGATGGCTCAGTCAAAAGCCGCTTGCAAGGATGACCGGAATCTGCGCCGTGATTAATGCTTCTTGAGATCGGCAAGGAATTGTGGTTCGTTTAATGATTGCAACCTTATGATGACGTATTCGTTCGGCAAACCAGAAGCCAATGCAGCTCAGCGAGCACTGGACGAACCACGGTCGGATCTTGCAGTACCCGTGACGACACGTGACGCTGCAGCTTGGTAACTTGGTAATGTTTTTGATCGTGTATAACTCTTCATTCTCACTGCGCACTTATTAAATCACAGTCCATTAGCCTTAGAAAACTGGTGCCCAGGAAAACTGAAGGTAGTACACTCCTCTGCCGACAACCACCTCTTTCTTCTTGGTTCTTTCGGTAAAGTCACGGAGAAGGGAAATAATAAAATAAAACATAATAAAATTTAATTCTCACGACGTTTCGGCCACAACACAAGCAGCCGTCCTCAGGTGAGGCCAGCGCTGTCTTTCAGACAGCTCTGTCTGCTTGTGTTGCGGCCGAAACGTCGTGAGAATTTTATTTTATGTTTTATTGTTATTTCCCTTCTACGTGACTTTACTGAAAGAACCAAGAAGATGAATCCCTGCAGTCACGAAAGCTTTAAATCGAAATTTAACCACCTCTTTGCCGTCTCTTGTTATCGGTCGTGTATCGCGGCGTGCGTCACATGACACAGCGGACTGCTGCTCATCTGTGTTGTGTACGTACATTGAACTTCTTTCGCACTATGTAGCCAACCGTCCCAATCGGAGGCGCAGTGTTGAGTCTATGGGTAGTGTTGAGTCTATGGGCAGTGTTGAGTCTATGGGTAGTGTTGAGTCTATGGGCAGTGTTGAGTCTATGGGCAGTGTTGAGTCTATGGGTAGTGTTGAGTCTATGGGCAGTGTTGAGTCTATGGGTAGTGTTGAGTCTATGGGCAGTGTTGAGTCTATGGGCAGTGTTGAGTCTATGGGCAGTGTTGAGTCTATGGGCAGTGTTGAGTCTATGGGCAGTGTTGAGTCTATGGGCAGTGTTGAGTCTATGGGCAGTGTTGAGTCTGTGGCAGTGTTGAGTCTATGGGCAGTGTTAGGTCTATGAGCGGTGTTGAGTCTATGGTCGGTGTTGAGTCTATGGGCGGTGTTGAGTCTATGGGTAGTGTTGAGTCTATGGGCAGTGCTGAGTCTATGGGCAGTGTTGAGTCTATGGGCGGTGTTGAGTCTATGGGCAGTGTTGAGTCTATGGGCAGTGTTGAGTCTGTGGGTAGTGTTGAGTCTATGGGCAGTGTTGAGTCTATGGGCAGTGTTGAGTCTATGGGCAGTGTTGAGACTATGGGCAGTGTTGAGTCTATGGGCAGTTTGAGTCTATGGGCAGTGTTGAGTCTATGGGCAGTGTTGAGTCTATGGGCAGTGTTGAGTCTATGGCAGTGTTAAGTCTATGGGCAGTGTTGAGTCTATGGGCAGTGCTGAGTCTATGGGCAGTGTTGAGTCTGTGGGTAGTGTTGAGTCTATGGGCAGTGTTGAGTCTATGGGCAGTGTTGAGTCTATGGGCAGTGTTGAGTCTATGGGCAGTGTTGAGTCTATGGCAGTGTTGAGTCTATGGGCAGTGTTGAGTCTATGGGCAGTGTTGAATCTGTGGGCAGTGTTGAGTCTATGGGCAGTGTTGAGTCTGTGGGCAGTGTTGAGTCTATGGGTAGTGTTGAGTCTATGGGTAGTGTTGAGTCTATGGGCAGTGTTGAGTCTATGGGCAGTGTTGAGTCTATGGGAATTGTGTATGTACGTGGAACTGCTTTCGCACATACGTAGCCAACCGTGCCAATTGGAGGCGTGGATGTGGTTTGACCAACCGTACTTGCGGTTTGAGATATCTTCACAGGCACACCGGTTTCATTACTCGCTCTGCTCCTCACTCGTCGGTGACTTGAGTCGCCGTTACCGCGCAAAACCAATTACTTTTAAGAAGCAATAAAAAATATATATGTAGACGAAGGATCCTAGCGTCTTCACCTCCAACCTGCTTGGACAATGTACATGTGTGTTGCACGATTGATGTTTTTGTTTTATTCAGGCCCGCCCCCACCCACCGTTACCCCAGATAATTAACCCTTTTCCATTCCGATGACGTGACTGCACGTCATCGGTTTTCCTTCCAATGACAATATTTAAAATGAGATTTCTTCATCGGTACGTCTTCCCCGAGACTCCCACAAGGCCACACGGGAGGGCGTGTGGCACAGTTTGGCGCCGACCATCGTAGAGTGTGGCGGTCGAGCCGCTGCGGTTCTCTGCGACGAGTGCGATGTCTTGAAAAACAGCGGCGCAACTGCTACTACGCCGCTCTAAATAAAATGAACGCTGAACCAGTTGCACGTTCCGAGATTCGGCGGTGAACGGGACCCCCGACCCTGCAACTTGCAGACTTCTCGGAACGGGAAAGGGGTTAAACGAGCTGACCGTAGGCGTACACCTTGTAATGCGCGCGTAAAAAACTGCGAAACCCGTGTAAAGATCTCCGTACATTTCCGGTACCCCTCGCGGCTTTGCGTCTTTGGGTGGCCATCCTACCACCTTCGCATCACCGCTAGAGCCAGGCCCTGTTACATACGGAGCGACCTCAGCGCCCGCCATCGGGACACGAGCCTCCTCCGACCTACTGCTGTCAATGTCTCACGCTTCTGACGCGGCAACGAGCCGTTCTCCCGGGCGTCCGCGGCAAAGGGCCGTTCTACCGGGCGTCCGTGCAGCCGCCGCGTCCATCCGCGTGGCCCTGGCGGTGATCTTGGGCCTCAGCATCGCCAGGCTGATGAGGATGGCCTCCTGTGGCGGCACGCGGTCCACACACAAAACAGCGTCGGCACGATTAAAACTATTCAGGCGTGTTTTAAATAATCTATTGCATTGTTTTACGGGTAAGGCCCACTGCAGCTGTATAGATATTTTTCCGAAGCGACCTGGCTGTCACAAATGATAGCTCAACGAAGTGGATTATCGCGTGGAAATGTAGAGCAGCCAAACGCTCTAAAATGCGTGATGTCGATTCTAAATGTGATGGGTAAAACCAGAGGACCCGGAAAAAAATCCACGCGACCACAGGGAGAGAGACAAGCAAACTCCAAATATACAGCAGCAGGCATCAGGGTCGGGATCGAACCCACGACCCCCTGCATACCAGGCGAGGTAGTCAACATCTCTCCACCAAAGTGCTGTTTGATGATTTATTTAGCACGCACGCGGTGCTGAGACCATGATTTGCTGAATTCAGTCACCACCAGTTGGATCACTCGCTGGTGACGTCAATGCTGAATCCATTGCCCCCCAGCCAATTAGGCCATACACATAACATCGATGGACTGATGATAAACAGCCCTTTATCCATTCACTTTAATTAACCTCATGTACATTACCGCAGTACAGGGGTATACATAGGCTACAGAGTTCAAAAGCACGTGCATTCATCATGACCCGTCGGCAAATCTGAATAGTAAGTATTTTTTGATAATTGTTTTTTTACCCTTCTATCTGGCAACAAAACTGACACCTTTTTTACAAGGAGTCATGTTTGCATAGACCACAATACCTGCAGTAATAATGCAAACAAAAAACATAACTCTGATAATGTATGCACTGTCCTTGAAGTTGATTGGTCCACACCCGAGACAGCTTTCCTTAGAGCCTAGCCTCACCAACTATCATATTTTTACTGGCAAATGAGGTTCCAATGGTGTAAATGCTTACCCCGAGCTCTCTTACTCTGATGGTGCATTGTCTTTGAGTTGTGCGCCTTTTGGCGTCATCTGGTCCAACCCATGTGAGACTAGGTCTAAGGAAAGCTGTCTCAGGTGTGGACCAATCAACTTAAAGGACAGTGCATATCATCAGAATGTTTTTTGTTGCATTATGACTGCAGGTATTGTGGTCTATGCAAACATGACTCCTTGTAAAAAAGGTGTCAGTTTTGTTGCCAGATAGAAGGGTAAAAAACAATTATCATATTTTTACTGGCAAATGAGGTTCCAATGGTGTAAGTATTTTTTGTCGTGCAACGGCGTTGCGTGGTTAGCAATGACCCGCGCCACCACCGCCACCGAACACCACCAGGCTGGCGGCGAGAAATGATTGCGTATACGGATGCCAGGCCGGCCGTGGCACTGCAGGCCGCATCGAGCCTCACCTCGGTGCGGATGGTGCGGCTCGCCTGGCCGGGGCAGGTATTGAGGTAGAGGTGGAAGAGGAGGCTCGGCTCGGCGACGCGAAGCCTCCGGTCGCTCGCCAGGCTCGACTCCAGCCCCTGCAGCCCGCCAAACACCAGCAGCAGGTGCCTGTGAGGTTGTCAAAGACAAAGATCAACCCCCACCCCAGGTGTAGCCTTTATTAATAGACTGGCGGGGAGAGTGCTGTTAGCGAGGAGCAGTTTTATGGGAAACACACGTCCAAGCGAAATAAAAAAATGTATTTCGTCCTGACACAGCAGTTACCGGGTCGGCTTTCACACTGCTGATCAAATACTTGATAAAAACATGCTGGATAGCCACCCACCACCACCACCCACCACCGCCACCCACCACCACCACCATCACTGCCAACCATCACCACCACCCACCACCGCCACCCATCACCACCCATCCATCACTGCCAACCATCACCACCATCCATCCACCGCCACCACCCACCACCGCCACCCATCACCACCACCCATCCAACACCAGCCACCACCACCCATCACTGCCAACCATCACCCACCACCACACCCACCACCACCACCCATCCACCACCCACCCATCAATCACCACCACCCATCCATCACCACCACCCATCCACCACCCACCACCGCCAACCATCACTGCCAACCATCACCCACCACCACCCATCCATCACCACCACCCATCCACCACACCACCCACCGCCACCACGACCACCACCACACCACCATCACCACCACCCACCACCACCCACCACCACCCATCCACCACCACCACCACTACCACCCACCACCACCACCCATCACCCACAGCAGCAGCGTTACCTGAATGGAGGGAGGCTCACATCGTCCACGCTCGCCCCCTCTCCGACGTGCCGATGGTCAGGTCGTAGCCGCCCTTGAACGGACACTCGGTGAACACATCGCCTGCAGGGGAATCCGTTTAAAAACAAGAACGCAGTGACAGCACCGTTAACGATTTTTATTTTACCACCTAAAGGCCCACTGGGGTATATAAGAGCTCTTTTTCAGAAGCGACCTGGCCACAACTAATATCTCAACCAAATGGCTTATCACATATACATTTATAGCAGTTGCCAAATACTCTAAACGCGCGTTGTATGTATGTACCTTGAACTTCTCTTTCCACCGCACAAAGCCAACCGTCTAAGTCTATGGCAGTGTTGAGTCTATGGTAGTGTTGAGTCTATGGGCAGTGTTGAGTCTATGGGCAGTGTTGAATCTATGGGCAGTGTTGAGTCTATGGCAGTGTTGAGTCTATGGGCAGTGTTGAGTCTATGGGCAGTGTTGAGTCTATGGGCAGTGTTGAGTCTATGGGTAGTGTTGAGTCTATGGCAGTGTTGAGTTTATGGGCAGTGTTGAATCTATGGGCAGTGTTGAGTCTATGGGCAGTGTTGAGTCTATGGCAGTGTTGAGTCTATGGGCAGTGTTGAGTCTATGGGCAGTGTTGAATCTATGGGCAGTGTTGAGTCTATGGGTAGTGTTGAGTCTATGGGCAGTGTTGAGTTTATGGGCAGTGTTGAATCTATGGGCAGTGTTGAGTCTATGGGCAGTGTTGAGTCTATGGGTAGTGTTGAGTCTATGGGCAGTGTTGAGTTTATGGCAGTGTTGAATCTATGGGCAGTGTTGAGTCTATGGGCAGTGTTGAGTCTATGGGCAGTGTTGAGTCTATGGGCAGTGTTGAGTCTATGGCAGTGTTGAGTCTATGGGCAATGTTGAGTCTATGGGTAGTGTTGAGTCTATGGGCAGTGTTGAGTCTATGGGTAGTGTTGAGTCTATGGCAGTGTTGAGTCTATGGGCAGTGTTGAGTCTATGGGCAGTGTTGAGTCTATGGGTAGTGTGAGTCTATGGGTAGTGTTGAGTCTATGGGTAGTGTTGAGTCTATGGGCAGTGTTGAGTCTATGGGCAGTGTTGAGTCTATGGGTAGTGTTGAGTCTATGGGTAGTGTTGAGTCTATGGGCAGTGTTGAGTCTATGGGCAGTGTTGAGTCTATGGGTAGTGTTGAGTCTATGGGCAGTGTTGAGTCTATGGGCAGTGTTGAGTCTATGGGTAGTGTTGAGTCTATGGGTAGTGTTGAGTCTATGGGCAGTGTTGAGTTATGGCAGTGTTGAATCTATGGGCAGTGTTGAGTCTATGGCAGTGGTGAGTCTATGGGCAGTGTTGAGTCTATGGGCAGTGTTGAGTCTATGGGCAGTGTTGAGTCTATGGCAGTGTTGAGTCTATGGGCAGTGTTGAGTCTATGGGCAGTGTTGAGTCTATGGCAGTGTTGAGTCTATGGACAGTGTTGAGTCTATGGACAGTGTTGAGTCTATGGGTAGTGTTGAGTCTATGGGCGTGTTGAGTCTATGGGCATTGTTGAGTCTATGGGTAGTGTTAGTCTATGTGCAGTGTTGAGTCTATGGGTAGTGTGTTGAGTCTATGGGCAGTGTTGAGTCTATGGGCAGTGTTGAGTCTATGGGCAGTGTTGAGTCTATGGGCATTGTTGAGTCTATGGGTAGTGTTAGTCTATGTGCAGTGTGTTGAGTCTATGGGCATTGTTGAGTCTATGGGCAGTGTGTTGAGTCTATGGGCAGTGTTGAGTCTATGTGCAGTGTTGAGTCTATGGGCAGTGTTGAGTCTATGGGTAGTGTTGAGTCTATGGGTAGTGTTGAGTCTATGGGCAGTGTTGAGTCTATGGGCAGTGTTGAGTCTATGGGCAGTGCTGAGTCTATGGTAGTGCTGAGTCTATGGCAGTGTTAGTCTATGGGCAGTGTTGAGTCTATGGGCAGTGTTGAGTCTATGGGCAGTGTTGAGTCTATGGGTAGTGTTGAGTCTATGGGTAGTGTTGAGTCTATGGGCAGTGTTGAGTCTATGGGCAGTGTTGAGTCTATGGGCAGTGTTGAGTCTATGGGCAGTGCTGAGTCTATGGGTAGTGCTGAGTCTATGGGCAGTGTTGAGTCTATGGGCAGTGTTGAGTCTATGGGCAGTGTTGAGTCTATGGCAGTGTTGAGTCTATGGGCAGTGTTGAGTCTATGGGCAGTGTTGAGTCTATGGCAGTGTTGAGTCTACGGGCAGCGTTGAGTCTATGGGGCAGTGTTGAGTCTATGGGCAGTATGTAGTATGTCAAACTTCTCTTTCGCACCGTAATGTGTCCAACTGGTGCGGCTAGTGCGCGCGCACACTCACCGAGGCCCGAAGCCAGCCGCACCGTGTAGCCCCAGTAGATCCCCGCCCGCGTGCGCGGAACGTGCGGCGCCACCACCCTCCCTGCCGACGTTCACACACGGAACAAACCGTAAGCGCGGTGGGGGTGGGGGGGGGGCGGTGGGGGGGGGCGGGGGGGGGNCGNTGGGGGGGGGGGCGGTGGGGGGGGGCGNTGGGGGGGGGGNCGATCCGCTCGCAGCTCTGCACGTGCTCGGGGGAAGCGTGCGGCGCGTCGTTCGCCGTGATGTCCGACGTTCCGCTCCGCGAGCCAAAATGAATTCAATCTTAATTTTGGAGCTTTCGTGACTGCAGGAATTATTCTTTGGTTCTTTCGGTAAAGTCACGTATAAAGATAAAATAATAAATTAAATAATAGCATACTACGACGTTTCGATTGCAACACAAGCAATCATCATCAGGTATAATGAAATAGCGACATAAAATCTAACCAGAAAACTATAGACAGACATATTAGCAGACAGATATCACCTAGATACATAGAGAGAGCAACACAGGTAACAGAGAGGGGTGATCGTCTCTGTGGGTGGCCTTAAATAGACAGAGGGGGGGCGGAGGCAGAGAGAGGGAACAGTTCCGAAGACGCTTTAGAACCGCCTTTTGCATTTCTTTAGCCAAACGCTTTTAGCGTTTGGCTTGTCGTCCTTCCGCCGCACCTCCGATTGGCAAGGTTGGCTACACATGCCTCGATGGAAAGTTGGGACGTACGTACATACAATGCAAGCGCGGTTAAATCCACAACACGGAGGGTCCACCCATCGCGTGAGCGTGCGTGCGTGCGTCTCGTTTGTCAACCGACCCGCGCTGTTGCCCTCCATCTGCACGGTGACTCTCGTGCCGGGCTGCAGTTTCCTGTCGATCGTCACCTCCTACCGGGACGAGACACAATTCACCGACACAATTCACCGACACAATTCACTGACACAATTCACTGACACAATTCACCCACACAATTCACTGACACAATTCACCCACACAATTCACCGACACAATTCACTGACACAATTCACCCACACAAGTCACCGACACAATTCAACTGTGTGTTTTATGTAACTCCAACTGGGACTGCATCTAAAGACTGTGCAGTACAACACTTTGCATATTCTTGGTTCTTTCGGTAAAGTCACGTAGAAGGGCAATAATAAAATAATATAATATACAATAAAAATTTATTTTATTGCTTTATATTTCCCTTCTACGTGACTTTACCGAAAGAACCAAGAATATGAATCCCTGCAGTCACGAAAGCTTTAAATCAAAACACTTTGCATAGTTTTACAGAGCGTTTATGTGTGACCAAATGTCATGTTGCTGTACAGAAACCGCGGCCAATTTTAAGTGTGTGTGTGTGTGCGCGTGTGTGAGTCTGTCTGTGTGTGAGTGCTGGGAGCGGTGGCACAGTGGTTAGTGCATTGCGCTATGAACTTGGCGACCCGAGTTACACATTCCCTTTCTCAGCCAGCATTGGTGGCGAATATCTGAACTGGTCTGGGCCTCTCCTAGGTTCACTCAGCCTTAAATAATCACTCGGTGCAGTGAATAAACATCACCGGGAGGAAAACAAAGGTGTTGTGTTGTACGGGGCTTTTGAGGTGGTCGCGATCAGGACTTGTTAAAGGCTACATGGGGATCTTTGTCTGTGTATGTATGTTAAACTTCTTTCGCACCGTACGTAGCCAACCGTGCTAATCGGAAGGCGCGCTGGGGGAGGACAACAAAATAAACGCACACCACCCACCACTACCCATCCATCACCACCACCATCACCACCAACACCCATCACCCACCACTCATCACCCACCACCACCCATCACCCACCACCACCCACACCCATCACCCACCACCCACCACCACCATCCACCACCATCCACCACCATCCACCACCAACACCANCACCACCCACCACCACCACCCACCACCACCATCACCCACCACCCATCACCACCACCCATCACCCACCATCACCCACCACCACCATCACCACCATCCACCACCACCACCCATCCACCACCATCCACCCACCACCACCCATCCACCACCACCACCCATCCAGATAGCTCCAGTGGCTTCCCGTCGCTGCCTCGGGTGCGAGTGGCGGGAGCTATGGATGGACGAGCAGTGACCACCCCCCCCCCCNTTGCCTTGTAGAGGCCGCAGTTGGCGCTGGCGCTGGCCCGGGCGCTCCGCGATGCTCCAGCACGACTCCCTCGCGGTAGGGGCTCTCCTCGTCACGACGCATGTGGTGAGGGCTGTCCACGGGGTTCAGCAGTCCTAGGCAGCCGCAGGCAGTCACAGGCAGTCACAGGCAGTCGCAGGCAGCCGCAGGCAGTCACAGGCAGTCACAGGCAGTCACAGGCAGGTGCAGGCCGCGGTGCGGCACAAGGCAAGCATTAGGCAGGCATTAGCCGGGCGGCGGTCGGTAGCCAAGCTAGCGGCGTGGCCTGTAACCCAGCGCCGCGTGCAGGCAGCGGCGGCAGCAGCGAGGGGTTTGTGGACCACCGCACAGATGTTGGGAAACTCCCTCTCTACCTTCATCTTCTTGGTTCTTTTGGTAAAGTCACGTAGAAGGGAAATAATAAAATAATAAAAATAAACATAATAAAATAATTCTCACGACGTTTCGGCCACAACGCAAGCAGCTGTCCTCAGGTGAAGAACAAGGACGCTGTCTCCCGACAGACCTGTTCTCCACCTGATGACGGCTGCTTGCGTTGTGGCCGAAACGTCATGAGAATTATTTTATTGTTTATTTTTATTATTTTATTATTTCCCTTCTACGTGACTTTACCGAAATAACCAAGAAGACGAATACCTGCAGTCACGAAAGCTTTAAATCGAAATTTCCCTCTCTACCCGTGGGTGGGCGTCGAGGAGGAGTCCGTACCCCTGGTTCTGCCAGAAGGCGGTACCCGGCAAAAACCTGGAACCCACCTGTTCCGTCTGTACGGGGATCGAACGTTTCCCCTCACTCGCGTGGGTTTCCTCCCACACGTGTAATCACCCATTAGACGATAATGCCTTCATACAGAGGGACGCGAAGCTTGGGCAATTGTTGACGCCGGCTCATGGCGTGGCGCTCTCTCCCAACTCGTCTTCGGTTCCTCCTCGTGCGAAGAGCGAACGGATACCGTGTGGTGCGGCGAGGTTACAAGGTGACATTGTTATCATTATCTTTTGCCACTGGGGGGGAAACGAATGGGCGTCGTGTGGCGTGCAATCCGGAGGTTACCTCCCCCCCCCCCCCAATACCGCCGTCTCACTCCACCGCCACACGGCGATCTCGCGGTACGGACAAGCGAGTTGCTTCGAGAGACAGCATGCGACACCAGCCGCCTGCTAAAGTCTATACGGGGTGGGGGTCTTTGTGTGTTGCGAGTGTTCCAGCCGTAGGAGACCATGAACCCTGCCTTGTAGAGGAGTCTGTTGGCTTCGGCGCAAACCAACGAAGTAATTTCTACGGCTACCTCCGTTTTTTTTCCCTTCCGCATTTAGAATCAACGTACGTTTAGAGCAGTGGTTCTTAACCTGGGGTGCACGCTGCACCCTCTGGGGGTACAAGATTCCCTTTCTGGGGGTGCGAACCAGTGGCCAGAATGTTTCAGAAGGTAAATCATTGAAAACACAAATTAAGCATGGGCATGTAAGCACAACGACTTTGTTTCATCACACCTATGTAGTTATTTACATGAAACATGTTGCAGCAAAATATACTAATAGGGTTTTCCCCCTTTTTTCTGGCAACAATACTGACACCTTTTGCAAGGAATCATGCTTACATTAACCACAATATTTGCAGTCAAATTCAAACAAAAAACAACTCTGATCATTTATGCATTGTCTTTGAACTGATTGGTCCACACCAGAGACAGATATTGCAACAAAGGTTAAGAACGTTGGTTTAGAGTATTCGGCTGCTATAAATTTCCATAATCAACGTCTTTGGGTTACGACAGATTTATAAACAACGCGATCTAACCCAAAAACGTTCATCATACATTTCCACATGATGGTAAGCCACTTGGTTGAGCTATCATGTGTGGCCAGGTCGCTTCTGAAAAGAGCTACATAGCTCAGTGGGGCCTTACCTGGTAAAATAAAAAATTAGTTAGTAAGTACATGTATACGTAGGCTTTCGCAACCAATATTATTCATAATCAACGTTTTTGGGTTTAGATGGCGTTATTTATAAATGTGTCATAACCTCCACCACCCGACACGGCCAATCAGTAAGAAAGTGTCACGTTTTTGTCTTTTGTCAACGTGACACTTTTTTACTGATTGGCCGTGTCGGGTGGTGGAGGGTTACGACACATTTATAAATAACGCGATCTAAACCCAAAAACGTTCATTATGAAGTACATTTATCTTTGTGCTGTCACCAACGTAAATGTAACGTGTTGTCTATAGCCAAAGATCCCCCTTATAGCCTTAACAGACTGCTAGGACAAGTGCTGTTAGCGAGCACCTATGAAAGCTGGCACGGCACACGAGGGGGTGGGTGGCCACACCACGCCCGACCGCCTTTGTCTCCCCAAGTGGCGATGTTTATCACACACTGCACCAGGTACTCATCATTTGAGGCCGAGCCGACCTAGAGTAGCCGCAGGACCGGGTCAGATAATCGTCACCGGTGTTGACTGCGAGCGGGAATCGAATTCGGCCGGCCGGGTTCATAGCGCAGCGCGCTAACCGCCACGCTACCGCTCCCCATAGAGAGCTCCCATTGTCTAAAGCTCCCATTGTCTAAAGCTCCCATTGTCTAAAGCTCCCATTGTCTAAAGCTCCCATTGTTTAAAACTCCCAGTGTCTAAAGCTCCCATTGTCTAAAGCTCCCATTGTCTAAGGCTCCCATTGTCTAAGGCTCCCATTGTCTAAGGCTCCCATTGTCTAAAGCTCCCATTGTCTAAAGCTCCCAGTGTCTAAAGCGCCCAGTGTCTAAAGCTCCCATTGTCTAAAGCTCCCATTGTCTAAAGCTCCCATTGTCTAAAGCTCCCATTGTCTAAAGCTCCCATTGTTTAAAGCTCCCAGTGTCTAAAGCTCCCATTGTCTAAAGCTCCCATTGTCTAAGGCTCCCATTGTCTAAAGCTCCCATTGTCTAAAGCTCCCATTGTCTAAAGCTCCCATTGTCTAAGCTCCCATTGTCTAAAGCTCCCATTGTCTAAAGCTCCCATTGTCTAAAGCTCCCATTGTTTAAAGCTCCCAGTGTCTAAAGCTCCCATTGTCTAAAGCTCCATTGTCTAAGGCTCCCATTGTCTAAGGCTCCCATTGTCTAAGGCTCCCATTGTCTAAAGCTCCCATTGTCTAAAGCTCCAGTGTCTAAAGCGCCCAGTGTCTAAAGCTCCCATTGTCTAAAGCTCCCATTGTCTAAAGCTCCCATTGTCTAAAGCTCCCAGTGTCTAAAGCTCCCATTGTCTAAAGCTCCATTGTCTAAGGCTCCCATTGTCTAAAGCTCCCATTGTCTAAAGCTCACATTGTCTAAGGCTCCCATTGTCTAAAGCTCCCATTGTCTAAATTTCCCATTGTCTAAAGCTCCAAGTGTCTAAAGCTCCCATTGTCTAAAGCTCCCATTGTCTAAAGCTCCCATTGTCTAAAGCTCCCATTGTCTAAGGCTCCCATTGTCTAAAGCTCCCATTGTCTAAAGCTCCAGTGTCTAAAGCGCCCAGTGTCTAAAGCTCCCATTGTCTAAGGCTCCCATTGTCTAAAGCTCCCATTGTCTAAAGCTCCCATTGTCTAAGGCTCCCATTGTCTAAAGCTCCCATTGTCTAAATCTCCCAGTGTCTAAAGCTCCAGTGTCTAAAGCTCCCAGTGTCTAAAGCTCCCATTGTCTAAAGCTCCATTGTCTAAAGCTCCCATTGTCTAAAGCTCCATTGTCTAAGGCTCCCATTGTCTAAAGCTCCCATTGTCTAAAGCTCCCATTGTCTAAAGCTCCCAGTGTCTAAAGCTCCCAGTGTCTAAAGCTCCCATTGTCTAAAGCTCCCATTGCGTAAGGCTCCCATTGTCTAAGGCTCCCATTGTCTAAAGCTCCCATTGTCTAAAGCTCCCATTGTCTAAAGCTCCCATTGTCTAAAGCTCCCAGTGTCTAAACTCCTAATGTCTAAAGCTCCCATTGTCTAAAGCTCCCATTGCGTAAAGCTCCCATTGTCTAAAGCTCCCATTGTCTAAAGCTCCCATTGTCTAAAGCTCCAGTGTCTAAGGCTCCCATTGTCTAAAGCTCCAGTGTCTAAAGCTCCCAGTGTCTAAAGCTCCATTGTCTAAAGCTCCCATTGTCTAAGGCTCCCATTGTCTAAGGCTCCATTGTCTAAAGCTCCCATTGTCTAAAGCTCACATTGTCTAAGGCTCCCATTGTCTAAAGCTCCATTGTCTAAATTTCCCATTGTCTAAAGCTCCAAGTGTCTAAAGCTCCCATTGTCTAAAGCTCCCATTGTCTAAAGCTCCCATTGTCTAAAGCTCCCATTGTCTAAGGCTCCCATTGTCTAAAGCTCCCATTGTCTAAAGCTCCCAGTGTCTAAAGCTCCCATTGTCTAAGGCTCCCATTGTCTAAAGCTCCCATTGTCTAAAGCTCCCATTGTCTAAGCTCCCATTGTCTAAAGCTCCCATTGTCTAAATCTCCAGTGTCTAAAGCTCCCAGTGTCTAAAGCTCCCATTGTCTAAAGCTCCCATTGTCTAAAGCTCCCATTGTCTAAAGCTCCATTGTCTAAGCTCCCATTGTCTAAAGCTCCCATTGTCTAAAGCTCCATTGTCTAAAGCTCCAGTGTCTAAAGCTCCCAGTGTCTAAAGCTCCCATTGTCTAAAGCTCCCATTGCGTAAGGCTCCCATTGTCTAAGGCTCCCATTGTCTAAAGCTCCCAGTGTCTAAAGCTCCCATTGTCTAAAGCTCTCATTGTCTAAGCTCCCATTGTCTAAATCTCCCAGTGTCTAAAGCTCCCATTGTCTAAAGCTCCCAGTGTCCCACCTGCGTACTGGAGGTCCTTGTGCTTTGGGAAGAAAGCTTTCCGAAGGTACCTGCAAAACACAGCACGACGTGTACGGAGTTTGTGAAGGTTCGCGAACGCACAGAAGGACGTCCGGTTTCCATTCGTAATGAGCACGTGGCAAATATCTTGGGATGTGAATGGTCGCGTAAACACAGAAGTGGTGTAACATATAATGCCTCGTTATTCACCAACTTGGCTATCCGCTATTTTGGCTATCCGCGAATGTATCTGGAACTAGTACGGGGCTGCATAGAGAGAGAAAGTAAGTGATCAGGTAAAGTGATGAGATGACAATGGAGACCGGCGCATACATCATGTGTGGGTGAGTGGGTGGGTAAGTGGGTAGGCGAGTGGGTGGGTGAGTGGTGGCGAGTAGGTGGGTGGGTGGACAAGTGGGTGAGTGGTTGGGTGGATGAGTGGGTGGGTGGGTGGTCGGGGTGAGTGGGTGGGCGAAGTGGTGGGCGAGGTGGGTGGGTGGGTGGATGGGTGGGCAAGTAGGTGGGTGGGTGGACGAGTGGGTGGGTGGACGAGTGGTGGGTGGACGAGTGGCTGGTGGATGAGTGGGAGGGTGAATAAGTGGGTGGGTGAGTGGATGAGTGTGTGGATGAGTGGGTGAGTTAGTGGGTGAGTCCATCAGATAGCATGCAGACAGTTAAATGCGAATGGTGCACAGCTTGTAGAAGTAGCAGCGGCAAGTGAGTGGAGACGCACTGTGGGCACTCGAGGTACTGCAGGATCCGCGCGAGCTGCACGCTGCCGTAACCGTGCTTCCCGGCGCCGGGAGACTCGTCCTCGGCGCTCCTGCGAAGCGGCACGGACAGGAAGACGGGCGACGTTGGAGTCTTCCATCGCTGATACTACTGTAGTGACATAAGAAGGGAGGGGCTGCTGGGGCTCTGGGACCTGGGCGGGCCAGGCGCTTTAAGCCGCTTGGCGCCACCAACGGGGGGGCTGTGTGTGCTCTGTGGGATATCTGGGGCGCACACGGCCCCACCCCTCGTTGGGGACTAGGCATAAAAGGGGAGCTCCCTGGACGATCAGGGCCAGTTGTAGCTCAAGACCCAAGACCCAAGACCAGCCATCTGAGGACCCTGGGATGTTGTGAGGCCAGTGGTGGGACTCTGGAACTCCCGACTCTACGACCTTGTGAGGGCGAGTTCCAGACCGTAGCCAGAGTAGAGTATCTAGAAACACGCATTGAGCTTATTTAGACTATTTTGCTGCTATAAAGCTCCACGTGATAAGCCACTTTGTTGAGCTATCATTTGTGGCCAGGTCGCTTCTGCAAAATAAGTCAATACCTCAGTCGGCTTTACCTGGTAAGATAAACAATTATTTAGTTTTATTTGTAAGTGATGTCTCTACCTTTCCTATACACTCCTATCGTATTTTTGTACTGTTTGTTGTTGTTGTAACGTTCTCATCGGCCCCTCCTGGACATCTGTGGAAAAAATGCTTCATAGCTCATCGGATTCCTCTTCCAGTATTAATAAATATTCTGATTCTGATCTCGAAGACTTGGTCTACCAGACTGACCTTTTCGTCTCTACTACTGGCAGCAGGCGAATGCCCCAGGTCTATCTTGCATCGTCGTCACGATCCATGGGGCAGGTTAGCCCCCAAGTGTCCACTGCACATGCTTAGCACGGTTGGCTACGTACGGTGTGCGCAAAAAAGTTCCAACATACACATGTAGAGGAGTAAAATGGGGACGTCACGTCAGGTGTGCCGTTAGTGCGATGACGTCACGCCTCTAGGGTACTTAAGGGATACCCGTGACATAGCGGGGTCACTGTGGGAACGGGTAGAGTGAGCAGGGTGAAGAGGGAACCAGGGGTAGAGAGAGGGATCGAGTAGGTCTGGGGAGAAGCCGGTGGTAGTAGCCGTAGAGGTGCTTCTCTCTCCGCTCGGTGGAGTCGGCAGAGTCCCGGTCCGACACGAGAGAGAGACCGGAGCTAGCCGGCAGGGACCCGGACTCAGAGTAGGAGCCCTAGCCCTGGGAGTTGTGTACCCTGCTGTGTATATTGATAAGTCTTCTTGGTTCTTTCGGTAAAGTCACGTAGAAGGAAAATAATAAAATAATAAAATAAAACATAATAAATAATTCTCACGACGTTTCGGCAACATCAGACTCTGCCTTCTCGAAGACCTGTTCTCCCCTGAAGACGGCTGCTTGCGTTGTGGCCGAAACGTCGT
Organism: Lethenteron camtschaticum; assembly: GCA_018977245.1. NCBI lineage: Eukaryota > Metazoa > Chordata > Hyperoartia > Petromyzontiformes > Petromyzontidae > Lethenteron > Lethenteron camtschaticum. Next base: position 143,115 of record MU249726.1, on the reverse strand, counting down.
GAGAATTATCTTATTATGTTTTATTTTNATTATTTTCCTTCTACGTGACTTTACCGAAAGAACCAAGAAGATGAATCCCTGCAGTCACGAAAGCTTTAAATCGAAATATTGATAGCTTTAATAAACCTGGCGGGCCCTAACTTACCTCCACTCGAGTACGTGTCGGAACTACTCAACACCACGTACATAACCTGAACCTCTGCGAAAAAGGCTTCACAGCTTCCTCCAATTTCCCAGGACAGTTAAACGATTCCGACGGAGGTGACCACCTTCTTGGTTCTTTCGGTAAAGTCACGTAGAATGGAAATAATTAAATAATAAAAATACAACTAATAAAATAAAATAAACGTAAACTTTCTTTTTATTTTATTATTTACATTCTACGCTTTACCGAAAGAACCAAGAAAATGATCCCTGCAGTCACGAAAGCTTTAAATCGAATTCATCTTCTTGGTTCTTTCGGTAAAGTCACGTAGAAGGGAAATAATAAAATAATGAAAATAAAACATAATAAATAATTCCAGTAGAATTCTTTTATTAAGTTTTATTTTTATTCTCGTGAGAATTATTTATTATGTTTTATTTTTATTATTTTATTTCTTCCCTTCTACGTGACTTTACCGAAAGAACCAAGAAGATGAATCCCTGCAGTCACAAAAGCTTCACTCGAGTGTGACCACGTTTTTCCTACTTGCGGTCGGTGCCCTGCTCGTCGAACACCACCACCTCGTCGACGGCGAAGATGGTGAGGGCGCGAGCCACCTGCCCCGCCAGGTACGAGCGCAGCTCGGCCGACTGCGCGTTCTCCAGGATGGAGCCGGGCAGGGCGAGGCTCACCGTGTAGGCCCGCCCTGGACGACGGGCAGTCACGGGGGGAGGGACGCAAGGGTGGATGTCAGTGGGGAGGGAGGGGATTTATTTAACACCTTTGGAAGGGGCAGAGGCCGCAACGGGTACCCGATACCCGTACCCTACCCGATACCCAGCTACTCGTACCCGGCCGGGTACGAGTAGCCGTTTGTGACCCTGGTGCGGCCGGTACGGGTAGACCGTGAGTCACGGTGAGTACCGTTTGTCACTCATTTCCCAACGTCTTGTCTCTTCTCACAATTAAGTTCTTAGAATCAACCCACCCGCGCCTGCAACAAGGCTTCATCCCAGAGGTCGCAATCGGGTACCCGATACCCGTACCCTACCCGATACCCGGCGGGTACGGGTAGCCGGGTATCGGGTAGGGTACGGGTACGGGTACCCGTTTGCGACCCTGGTGCGGCCGGTACGGGTAAGGAATCAAAACCCGTTTGCGACCTCTGGAAGGGGGTCCCCGCACATGAACGACGCAAGCACACGGCTCGTGGAGCAAACGATTACGCAAGCGTGGACGTGAATTACGATTGAACCGATTTTTTTTTCTAGATTTGAAGTTTTCGTGACTGCAAGGGTCCATACTCTTTGGTTTTTTCGGTAAAGTCACGTAGGTAGAATATAAAAGAAATTAAAAATGAAAACAACTAAATTAAATCACAAAACGAAACAATTTAGTTGTTTTAATTTTTTTAATTTTACTTTTACCTACGTGACTTTACCGAAAAAACCAAAGAGTATGACCCTATTTTGAATTTCACCCACTGAAGCGACCTGGCCATCACCAATGATGGCTCAACGAAGTGGCACCATCACGTGAAAATACATCATTCACACGTTCACTCACTCGTTTACTCACTCGCTCACTCGCCCATTCACTCGCTCGCCGCTCACTCACCCGTTCATTTGCTCATAGACTCGTTCACTCATTCACTCACTACTTTACTCATTCACTCACTCGCTCTCTCACTCGCTCTCTCGCTCTCTCACTCGCTCTCTCACTCACTCACTCGCAGGCGCTGCTATTCACTAACAACACTTTCACCCAACAGTCTGTTACAGGCTACACGGGGGATCTTTGTCCGTCTCCGAAAGGGTGAGAGGTTGTGGGGTAGTGATGTAGAGGTCACGGTAGTGATGTAGAGGTCACGGGGTAGTGACGTGGAGGTCACGGGGTAGTGATGTGGAGGTCACGGGTAGTGATGTGTAGGTCACGGGTAGTGATCTGGAGGTCACGGGGTAGTGATGTGGAGGTCACGGGGTAGTGATGTGGAGGTCACGGGGTAGTGATGTGGAGGTCACGGGGTAGTGATGTAGAGGTCACAGGGTAGTGATGTGGAGGTCACGGGTAGTGATGTAGAGGTCACGGGGTAGTGATGTAGAGGTCACGGGTAGTGATGTGGAGGTCACGGGGTAGTGATGTAGAGGTCACGGGGTAGTGATGTGGAGGTCACGGGTAGTGATGTAGAGGTCACGGGGTAGTGATGTAGAGGTCACGGGGTAGTGATGTGGAGGTCACAGGGTAGTGATGTAGAGGTCACGGGTAGTGATGTGGAGGTCACGGGGTAGTGATGTAGAGGTCACGGGGTAGTGATGTAGAGGTCACGGGGTAGTGATGTGGAGGTCACGGGTAGTGATGTAGAGGTCACGGGGTAGTGATGTGAAGGTCACGGGGTAGTGATGTAGAGGTCACGGGGTAGTGATGTAGGTCACGGGGTAGTGATGTGGAGGTCACAGGGTAGTGATGTAGAGGTCACGGGGTAGTGATGTAGAGGTCAGGGGTAGTGATGTGGAGGTCACGGGGTAGTGATGTGGAGGTCACGGGGTAGTGATGTGGAGGTCACAGGGTAGTGATGTAGAGGTCACGGGGTAGTGATGTAGAGGTCAGGGGTAGTGATGTGGAGGTCACGGGGTAGTGATGTGGAGGTCACGGGGTAGTGATGTAGAGGTCACGGGTAGTGATGTGGAGGTCACAGGGTAGTGATGTAGAGGTCACGGGGTAGTGATGTAGAGGTCAGGGGTAGTGATGTGGAGGTCACGGGGTAGTGATGTGGAGGTCACGGGGTAGTGATGTGGAGGTCACAGGGTAGTGATGTAGAGGTCACGGGGTAGTGATGTAGAGGTCAGGGGTAGTGATGTGGAGGTCACGGGGTAGTGATGTGGAGGTCACGGGGTAGTGATGTAGAGGTCACGGGGTAGTGATGTGGAGGTCACAGGGTAGTGATGTAGAGGTCACGGGTAGTGATGTAGAGGTCAGGGGGTAGTGATGTGGAGGTCACGGGTAGTGATGTGGAGGTCACGGGTAGTGATGTGGAGGTCACGGGGTAGTGATGTAGAGGTCACGGGGTAGTGATGTGAGGTCACGGGTAGTGATGTGGAGGTCACGGGGTAGTGATGTGGAGGTCACGGGTAGTGATGTGGAGGTCACGGGGTAGTGATGTAGAGGTCAGGGGTAGTGATGTGGAGGTCACGGGTAGTGATGTGGAGGTCACGGGTAGTGATGTAGAGGTCACGGGTAGTGATGTGGAGGTCACAGGGTAGTGATGTAGAGGTCACGGGGTAGTGATGTAGAGGTCAGGGGTAGTGATGTGGAGGTCACGGGGTAGTGATGTGGAGGTCACGGGGTAGTGATGTGGAGGTCACGGGTAGTGATGTAGAGGTCACGGGGTAGTGATGTGGAGGTCACGGGTAGTGATGTAGAGGTCACGGGGTAGTGATGTAGAGGTCAGGGGTAGTGATGTGGAGGTCACGGGGTAGTGATGTGGAGGTCACGGGGTAGTGATGTGGAGGTCACGGGGTAGTGATGTAGAGGTCACGGGGTAGTGATGTGGAGGTCACGGGGTAGTCAGTGATGTGGAAGTCACGGGTAGTGATGTAGAGGTCAGGGGTAGTGATGTGGAGGTCACGGGGTAGTGATGTGGAGGTCACGGGGTAGTGATGTGGAGGTCACGGGGTAGTGATGTGGAGGTCACCTGCATCCCCTGGGCTCACAGATGCTCTCTCATCCCCATTCCTGCAAGTCTCCGTCACCTCCGCTTTATTCCGTTTCTTCTCTTTGCCATCTCTCTTCTTCTTCTGTGGATCTATTTATCGCAGGCAAATGCTCCAATAACACACATGGATTCTAAACTGGAGGACCAGGAGAAAAATCCACGCGACCACGGGGAGAACATGCATACTCCAAATATACAGACATTAGGGTCGGGATCGAACCCACGACCTCCTGCATACCAGGCGAGGGAGTTAACATCTCCTGGCCACCGTGATGATGATGATGAGCGAGAGAGAAACGCAAACTCCAAATATACAGCAGGCGTCAGGGTTGGGATGGAACCCACGACCTCCTGCACACCAGGCGAGGGAGTTAACATCTCCTAGCCACCGTGATGATGAGAGAGAGACACGCAAACTCCAAATATACAGCAGTAGGCGTCAGGGTTGGGATGGAACCCACGACCTCCTGTACACCAGGCGAGGTAGTCAACATCTCCTAGCCACCGTGATGATGAGAGAGAGACACGCAAACTCCAAATATACAGCAGTAGGCGTCAAGGGTTGGGATGGAACCCACGACCTCCTGTACACCAGGCGAGGGAGTTAACATCTCCTAGCCATCGTGGCACCCATAACAGAAGTGACCAGGCACGCTAAAAATATCAAACAAGTCTTGCCACCCGATTGATATCACACCATCCCCTCTAGTACCCGATCAGTGGGGCTAAGATGCCGGCAGTGAGGGATGAATATTATTTACGGGCCGTTTCCAAGTGGTAGTAGGCCTTGTATGGCCGTGCGCCATAAGGCGATGGGCCGTAGGCGTTGCCACCCCTGACGTAGGCCCGAGCTACGTTGAGAGATTCAACGATTGCAACGATCCTCATCTCAACGCACGCACCACGAACGGCGCTTCGTAAGAATCAATCACACTTGATGCAGTAATTTTAGCTGTGACGGTCCCACCTGATGACGGAGACTTGTGTTGCCTCCGAAACGTCGTGATTTATTATTTTATTTTATTTCCATTATTACTTTTATTAACTTTTAATTTTATTTTTTACCTACGTGACTTTACCGAAAACACCTAAGAGTATGAATCCTTGCAGTCACGAACGCTTCAAATCTAGAAAGAATCAATCAGTCGTGAAATTCTCTACGGACGTGGAGCCGCCGCCGCCGTTACGTTCAGGCTGACGGAGCCAATAAAACACTGTACACACAAGACGGGGAAATAAAATAAGCAATGCAAACGAAACGGTAGAAATTTCGATTTAAAGCTTTCGTGACTGCAGGGATTCATCTTCTTGGTTCTTTCGGTAAAGTCACGTAGAAGGGAAATGTTCTTCACCTGAGGACGGCTGCTTGCGTTGTGGCCGAAACATCGTGAGAATTATTTTATTATGTTTGATTTTTATTATTTTATTATTTCCCTTCTACGTGACTTTATCGAAAGAACCAAGAAGATGAAACGGTACAAGCGAGGCGAATAATTATATTATTTATAAATTACAATATTCCCTCGTTATTTGCTAACTTACTACCCGCGATTTTGCCTATCCGCGAATCGCATCTGGAGAGAGAGTGACGAGATAAAGTGATGAAAAAAAGTAATGAGCGAGAAAGATTATTTACGCATTCAAGGTAATTCATTCAAATATCATTACCCGCGAAATTTGCTATACACGAGCATCTCCGGAATGTATCCCTCGCGAATAACGAGGGAATGCCGTAATATTAAACCAATTCGCAACCTCGAGGCGTGATACGTCATTTGATCAGCATTGGGGAGAGTCATCATCCTATGCCTCGTCTCTGAGGTCTTCTTAGTTCCTTGGCCCTTCGGACCAGAGGTCGCAACCGGGTACCCGATACCCGTACCCTACCCGATACCCGGCTACCCGTACCCAGCCAGGTACGGGTAGCCGTTTGCGACCCTGGTGCAGCCGGGTACGGGTAGGCCGTGAGTCACTGGTGAGTAACCGTTTGTCACTCATTTCGGGTAGGGTACGGGTACGGGTAGGGAACGAGTACCCGTACCCGGCCGGGTACGGGTACGGGCACCCATTTGCGACCCTGGTGCGGCCGGGTACGGGTACGGGTAAGGAATCAAAACCCGTTTGCGACCTCTGCTTCGGACGATCGGCGCACTGTCCAATTGCTTCACCGCTCTGCGGACGTGCCCAGTCGGCAAGTGTGGTGAGGAGTGTGGAAAGGTTGGGAGCCGGTGGCGCAGGGGTTGGTGGACTGCTCTACGAACCCAGCAAGCCGAGTTCGATTCCTGCTCACGGCCACCAACACGCGCCGACGATTATCTCAACCGGTCCTGAGCCTCACCTCGGTTGACCGAGCCTCAAAATGAGTACCTGGTGCGATGTGTCAACATCGCCACTAGGGAGGCAAGGGTTGTCGGGTGTGGTCCTGGCCATCCACCAGAGGTCGCAAACGGGTTTTGATTCCTTACCCGTACTAGGGTCGCAAATGGGTACCCGTACCCGTACCCGGCCGGGTACGGGTACTCGTTCCCTACCCGTACCCGTACCCTACCCGAAATGAGTGACAAACGGTTACTCACCAGTAACTCACGGCCTACCCGTACCCGTACCTGGCCGCACCAGGGTCGCAAACGGCTACCCGTACCCGGCCGGGTACGGGTAGCCCGGTATCGGGTAGGGTACGGGTATCGGGTACCCGGTTGCGACCTCTGCCACCGACCCGCTCGCGTGCCTGCCTGAATAGGCGCTGCTACTCGCTAACAGCACTTGCCCCAAACATTCAGTTACAGGCTACACGGGGGATCTTTGTCCGTCTCTGGAGGGGCGAGAGGTTACGGGGTAGTGATGTAGAGGTCACCTGCATCCCCCGGGCTCGTCTCTCCGTTCTGGCGAGTTTCTGTTTCCTCCGCTTTGTCATTCTTCAGCTTCTTCTCTTTGTCATGTCTCTTCTTTTTCTGTGGAACTCCCTCTGAGCAGGAATAAAAACAAGTATAACCCGTAAAAACAACGTTTTTCACTATAAATCCTTCATATGCATGGCGGCTAGAGTCCTCTCGTCCTCTGGCTTGAGATGGCTGCCACCTATGGGTCAGATGATTGCATTGCACCATTAAGCAATTGGTGATTAAATATAATTTTTAGTCCTAAAAAGTGTACAATTTTGGAAAAAAAAATTCACGAACATTAATTGTCACGCACAACGAGTGTGTGTGGAAAATGTCAGCTCGATTGGATCACGGGAAGTGGGTTAAAAAACGACCGAAAGATTTGCACGGTCGTAAGCAAGCAAGCAAGCGCGCAAGTGAACTTAATATAAAGGATTTAAAAATACACGATCGAAATTTTGCCCCGTGCTATTTTTATTTTTCCCTTCAGATCATCACCGCTCACGACTTGGTGGGCAGTCATAATATAGGTTTTTTTGGGTCAGATCGCGTTATTTATAAATGTGTTGTAACCCTCCACCACCCGACACGGCCAAACAGTAAAAAATGTGTCACGTTTTTCAAAGGACAAAATAGTTCACTTCTTTAGCCCACCGGTGTGTTGAAGAGAGAATCAACAGCATTTAAAATTTGAGTAGTACGACGTTTCGCTGGTAATTACAATCAGCTTCATCGGGCAAGAATGGTGAAGCTCTCCTGTTGTCCCGGTCTTAAATAGAGCAGCAGCAGCAGCAGGGTGACATCATCATGTAATTAAATTAAATTGGTGGGCAGTAACACCTCGCAGCAACACCCGTTATCGCGCTACAATTAGTTACACCCCACCTTCGGAACGCAGTAATGTCCTGGCTTTAAACGCACGTGCGGTCAACAATAGAAAGGGAAGCTTTGTTTTAATTCATAAATAAGAAATATTGTACATTTGCACGTGACGCTGTAAATAGTTCCGCAGTTCAGTTCGCAAGTGCGAGTTTATGTTCGCAGGTCGAATGGTTGAAAGAATAAATGTGTTGTGGAAGCTCGTTCATAAGTACAGACGTTCATAAGTGCGGATGTCCACAAGTGTGTATGTCCGTAAGTCGGGAGACTGCCTGTATTATCTTCTTGGTCCTTTCGGTAAAGTCACGTAGAAGGAAAGTAATAAAATAATAAAAATAAAACATAATAAAATAATTCTTACGACGTTTCGGCCACAACGCAAGCAGCCGTCCTCAGGTGAAGAACATGTCTGTCGATAAGACAGAGTCGTCCTCAGGTGAAGAACATGTCTGTCGATAAGACTCTGTCTTAGGTGAAGAACATGTCTGTCGATAAGACTCTGTCTTAGGTGAAGAACATGTCTGTCGATAAGACTCTGTCTTATCGACAGACATGTTCTTCACCTGAGGACGGCTGCTTGCGTTGTGGCCGAAACGTCGTGAGAATTATTTTATGTTTATTTTTATTATTTTATTACTTCCCTTCTACATGACTTTACCGAAAGAACCAAGAAGATGAATCCCTGCAGTCACGAAAGCTTTAAATCGAAAAATGCCTGTATTATAATAACAGAAAGTCCCCGATGGTGTTTTGGCAAGAGCTCACCCAAAGCAGCCCTCCTCTTCCTGCTGTCCTCCATCACTCACCTCCTGCAACAGCGAGAGAGTTACACAGTTACAGCAGCAGCAGCAACAAACAACAACACCACCAAGTGGCGATGACGTCACCACGGCGCTTGTGCCATGCTAGGTGCACTTTGAGGCCATCACGTGTCGAAGGCCCGCTGGCAAGTTACGGAACAGACCCCGGTGCGATGAGTTGACTGAGATGACTGGCCCAATGCACCACCTGTGCTCCCCACTGTGCCAACTTTCTGCGTTTTAACCGCCCGGCGCTCTGCTCGTTGTTGTGAGCGTCGCTCCTCTGCTCTCCGTTGTTGCTGGCGAACAATTGCCACCAAATGGCCAGCAGCGTCCTTCACGAGCCTCCTCCACAGAGAACGATCTTGACACCGCCGGTACCAGTCATCGGCAAGTCCACACAGCGCACCCACACGCATTAAACGTGCAAGGATCTCGCGATTAACATTACGATTCGTTTTTTATTCTTGGGCAAATCCCGTACGCTACGAGCTCGCGTAGAACCTGTTGTCACCATCGCAAACAATCTGGAAACTATCCGATTGATCTTCCTGGTTCTTTCGGTAAAGTCACGTAGAAGGGAAATAATAAAATAATAAAAATCTAACATTATCAAATACAATTCTCACGAAGTTTCGGCCACAACGCAAGCAGCCGTCCTCAGGTGAAGAACAGGTCTGTCGGAAAGACAGCGTCTGAATGAACACCACCAAGCTTGGTGTTCATTCATAGACTTGGTGGTGTTCATTCATTCAGACGCTGTCTTTCCGACAGACCTGTTCTTCACCTGAGGACGGCTGTTTGCGTTGTGGCCGAAACGTCGTGAGAATTGTATTTTATTATGTTTTATTTTTATTATTTTATTATTTCCTTCTACGTGACTTTACCGAAAGAACCAAGAAGATGAATCCCTGCAGTCACGAAAGCCTTAAATCGAAATTCATCCAATTGATGTTAGCTGTCCACTCCCCACAATTGTTAAATGTGTGTTGTGGATCACTCTCCAGCAGCATTACCGGTGGCGCTGAAGAAGTGATGCACAGTACCATCCTCGATGTGTAAATGATGTTGTGTTTACTCTCCAACCAATCGGTGTGCTGAAGCAGTAACTAATTGGCACGTTGTGTTTACACGGCAAACCTTACTTAACTGTAGGCCTCAGCAAGGTAAGAGGTAAAAACGAGCCTACCTTTACCCTACCTTTTAGCCTTACCCCATAAAAATTTCCCGATTACAGGGTAATTACTGGAGTACTACTACACATGAAAAAGGTTTATAACAGGTAAATGCTAGGTAGAGGGCTTTATTCACATAAAATACTTTCGATGATTCCAATTTTAAATGGAGGCCACGGACTGCGCCACGGAGCTTTTAGCGAGCGGTAAGCAAGGTATTTACCGGGTAATACTTGGCGCTACCTTTACCCTACCCTCTACCTTACCCCTTGGCATGTCGACACCTTTACCCCTTTTACCCGGTAAAAGGGGTAAATTACCCTACCTTGCCGAGGCCTACTTAATTGGCTGTGTCGGGTGGTGGGGGGTTCAACACGACACATTGATATTGACGCGATGTAACCCAACAACAAAAACCTTATTACAGCAACTTCATTAAGGGGCCGTGTTGGGTGGAGGAGGGTTGCACGACACGGATTTGACTTCCGCGAACGGACCCACAAATCTACGACAAATCATGTAGACGTTATACTCCGCACGCATACACACAACGACAACCGCCACTCGTCACTAAGTGGCGGTGACGTCTCCTACGGCGCTTGTGCCAGGCTAGGTGCACGTTGAGGCCACGTGAAATGTCGAACGCCCGCCGGCAGGTCACGGGGCAGACCCAGCAGGTGCCGTGGGTCGACTGAGATGACCCAGCCGATGCACCACCACCTGTGCCCCCCTTACTGTGCCATGCAAAGCAAAGATCCCCAGTATCGTCTTTAACAGACTTAACACGTAGGCTTTCGCGACCATTATCATACATGAGGTTTTTTTGGTTAGATCGGGTAAATATGTCGTTAAAACCAAGGCCGTAGTCATCGAGTCAACATTGGGGGGACCAAATCTTCCAGGGGGTCTGGGGGTACTCCCCAGAAAAAAAAGAATCTCAATTTTAAAACGAATTTCCTGCCTCAAATATAAAAAATTAACTAACACATAGGACGGATTTATTGTATGTAATTGCTGAGATTATGGATTAATAAAGTACAACCATAACCACAATCATACAAACAGAAATCTATTTTATAGCAATATATTGGCGGGGACATTTTGAGCATATTTGAATATTGGGGGGGGGGATGTCCCACCCCCAATATTTATTATAATTACGACCTTGGTTAAAACCAGCCACCACCACCTGACACAGCCAACTAGTAAGCGTTGTGTCACGTAAACAGATCTGGCTGTCGCCTGATGAAGCTGGTTGTAATTACTGGCGAAACGTCGTACTCAGATTGTAAATGTTGTGGCTTGGCTCTCCAACACACCGGTGTGCTGTACTAGTACACTATACACTACTCTAGATACTACACTATCACTACACTACCAAGTATATATGACACTATATACTACTACACTATACACTACACAACACATACTACTATACACTACACTATGCACTACACTATACACTACACTACTACACTATACACTACACAACACTACACTATACACTACACTACTACAGTATATACTACACTATATACTACTACACTATACACTACACAACACACTACACTATACACTACACTACACACTACACTATACACTACACTACTACACTACACACTACACTATACACTACACACTACTACTACACTATACACTACAATATACGCTATACACTACGATATACACTACACTATACACTACTATACACACTACACTATTACACTACACGCTAGTGCTGTACTAGTAACGAATTGGCCACGTTGTTTTCGTGACAACCCTCACTAGTTGGCCGTGTCGGGGGTGGCGGGTTTTACGACACAACTATATATTTACGCGATCTAACCCCAAAAAAACCCTCTAATTATGATTTAACAAACTTGTTGATGCAGGCTCTGTTAGCGAGTAGCAACAGCAGCAGCTATAAAGACACACACCGCACCCGGCCGCCTTTGTCTCCCCGGTGGCGGATGTTTTAACTACACATTTGAGTCCGAGTCTACCTAGAGGGAAGCCCAGAACCTGGGGCAATCGAACTAAGCCAAACTTCGCTAAACAATCAACACGAAACGCACGAATCGCGTACACAAGACACACACACAACGATGAATTCCCGCGTGTAAGCAAATCACTAAGGGGCATGTCACACGAGGGCTGTTTGGTTGGTTTGTTGGGTGCTAAACTCCACGCACCCGGCCGCCTTTGTCTCTCCAGAAGCAGGAGAACTACGTGTTGGGTTAACAGCAAGCACGGGGAGAGAGCCGATCACGCAAAAGACGACAACGTTGACTGACTTCAATGTAACGATGTGGTGGGATGGGTGGGTGAGTGGTGGTTTTGTTGAATTGCAAAATAAAAAAACACGAGGTTTGAAACGCTGTCGGGGGAAACACTGCCGTATAAGAGCGGTACGTCAAAAAATCGCGGTTCAAATCAGTCGAGGAGAGTGAGAAAGCGAGAGAGATGGGGGGAACTACAAACCTCATCACCCACGTCGCCTCTTCACCGCGCGCAGTGATCTCTCTCGCTGCTGCTGCGCGCCGTGTGACGTCATCCCTCATCCGGGTCAGCTGACGGCGGCCATCTTAGGTGAGGGTTGAGATCATATTCTTAGGTTATTTCCGGTAAAGTCACGTAGGTAAAACATCAAAATTAATGAAAATAAAATAAAATAAAAAAATCACGACGTTTCGGAGGCATTTTCATTAATTTTGATGTGACTTTACCGAAAAATGAAATAAAATAAAACAAAAATCACGACGTTTCGGAGGCATTTTCATTAATTTTGATGTTTTACCTACGTGACTTTACCGAAAAATGAAAATAAAATAAAACAAAAAATCACGACGTTTCGGAGGCATTTTCATTAATTTTGATGTTTTACCTACGTGACTTTACCGAAAAATGAAAATAAAATAAAACAAAAAATCACGACGTTTCGGAGGCATTTTCATTAATTTTGATGTTTTACCTACGTGACTTTACCGAAAAATGAAAATAAAATTAAACAAAAAATCACGACGTTTCGGAGGCGTTTTCATTAATTTTGATGTTTTACCTACGTGACTTTACCGAAAAATGAAAATAAAATAAAACAAAAAATCACGACGTTTCGGAGGCATTTTCATTAATTTTGATGTTTTACCTACGTGACTTTACCGAAAAATGAAAATAAAATAAAACAAAAAATCACGACGTTTCGGAGGCATTTTCATTAATTTTGATGTTTTACCTACGTGACTTTACCGAAAAATGAAAATAAAATAAAACAAAAAATCACGACGTTTCGGAGGCATTTTCATTAAATTTGATGTTTTACCTACGTGACTTTACCGAAAAATGAAAATAAAATAAAACAAAAAATCACGACGTTTCGGAGGCGTTTTCATTAATTTTGATGTTTTACCTACGTGACTTTACCGAAAAATGAAAATAAAATAAAACAAAAAATCACGACGTTTCGGAGGCATTTTCATTAATTTTGATGTTTTACCTACATGACTTTACCGAAAAATGAAAATAAAATTAAATAAAAATCACGACGTTTCGGAGGCATTTTCATTAAATTTGATGTTTTACCTACGTGACTTTACCGAAAAAACCTAAGAATATGATTCCTTGCAGTCACGAAAGCTTCAAATCTAGAATGAGGGTTGAGACTCGTAATAAGTATAACTCGTAATAAGTATAACCCGTAAAAAAAATTATTCGGGTTATACTTATATCTGGCAACAAAACTGACACCTTTTTTACAAGGAGTCATGTTTGCATAGACCACAATACCTGCGGTCATAATGCAAACAAAAAACACAACTCTGATAATGTATGCACTGTTCTTGAAGTTGATTGGTCCACACCCGAGACAGCTTTTCTTAGAGCCTAGTCTCACATGGGTTGGACCAGATGACGCCAAAAGGCGCCGTAATAAGTATAACCCGTAAAAACAAAGTTTTTCACTATAAATCCTTTATATGCGTGGCGGCTAGAGTCCTCTCGTCCTCTGGCTTGAGATGGCTGCCACCTATGGGTCAGATGATTGTCTGCCAGTATTAAGCAATTGGTAATTAAATATTTAATTTGTTTTGCCTAAACAGTGTAAAATTTTGAAAAAAATTTCACGAACATTAATTGTCTCGCACAACGAGTCTGTGTGCAAAATGTCAGCTCGATTGGATCACGGGAAGTGGGTTAAAAAACGACCGAAAGGTTTGCACGGTCCTAAGCAAGCAAGCAAGCGAACTTAATATAAAGGATTTTAAAAAGTCAACAATTTAATTTTGGAGCTTTCGTGACTGCAGGAATTATTCTTTGGTTCTTTCGGTTAAGTCGCGTCTAAAGATAAAATAATAATAAATAAAATAATAGCTATTTTTGTTATTAATTATTTTATCTTTAGACGTGACTTAACCGAAAGAACCAAAGAAAAAAGTCAACATCTGATCGATCGCCAGTGGTGCACAAACAACAACATGTTCATTAATAACACCATATGTGTAGCCTTACAAGAGGGAGGGGGGGGGATATAACAGGCAACGTTTCGGACAACGAACCTCCACTCGTTGAGTGAAGCCGTAGTCCGCCATCTTACGTCGGGGAGGCACTCCACATTGAGTCAATTGCAGAGTGGGAGGTCAGGTGAGAGGGGTCAGAGAGTAGGTCAGCTAAGGTCAGGTGAGTGGGGTCAGCGAGTAGGTCGGCTAAGGTCAGGTGAGTGGGGTCAGCGAGTAGGTGAGGTCAGCTAAGGTCAGGTGAGTGGGGTTAGCGAGTAGGTGAGGTCAGCTAAGGTCAGGTGAGTGGGGTCAGAGAGTAGGTGAGGTCAGCTAAGGTCAGGTGAGTGGGGTCAGCGAGTAGGTGAGTAGGTCGGCTAAGGTCAGGTGAGTGGGGTCAGCGAGTAGGTGAGGAGGTCGTCTAAGGTCATGTGAGTGGGGTCAACGAGTAGGTGAGTAGGTGGGCTAAGGTCAGGTGAGTGGGGTCAGCGAGTAGGTGAGGAGGTCGGCTAAGGTCAGGTGAGTGGGGTCAGCGAGTAGGTGAGGAGGTCGGCTAAGGTCAGGTGAGTGGGGTCAGCGAGTAGGTGAGGAGGTCGGCTAAGGTCAGGTGAGTGGGGTCAGCGAGTAGGTGAGGAGGTCAGCTAAGGTCAGGTGAGTGGGGTCAGCGAGGTGAGTAGGTCGGCTAAGGTCAGGTGAGTGGGGTCAGCGAGTAGGTCAGCTAAGGTCAGGTGAGTGGGGTCAGCGAGTAGGTGAGTAGGTCGGCTAAGGTCAGGTGAGTGGGGTCAGCGAGTCGGTGAGTAGGTCGACTAAGGTCAGGTGAGTGGGGTCAGCGAGTAGGTGAGTAGGTCGGCTAAGGTCAGGTGACTGGGGTCAGCGAGTAGGTGAGGAGGTCGGATAAGGTCAGGTGACTGGGGTCAGCGAGTAGGTGAGGTCAGCTAAGGTCAGGTGAGTGGGGTTAGCGAGTAGGTGAGTAGGTCGGCTAAGGTCAGGTGAGTGGGGTCAGCAAGTAGGTCAGGAGGTTGGCTAAGTTCAGGTGAGTGGGTCAGCGAGTAGGTGAGGAGGTCTGCTAAGTTCAGGTGACTGGGGTCAGCGAGTAGGTGAGGTCAGCTAAGGTCAGGTGAGTGGGTTAGCGAGTAGGTGAGGTCGGCTAAGGTGAGTGGGGTCAGCGAGTAGGTCGTCAAGTGACCATACCTTGCCAACCCACACGGCTCACCCCGTATTCTTGTACAGAAGGAGATTGAGTTTTCAGGTCCATACGGCGTGATACAGCCATTTCAATAGTGGCACATTTTTGATATATATTTGATTGTGTTTTCTCCCTTGTGATGGGACTTTGAATGATCAACGTTCAGATTTATGATGGCACGGGTGACCAATAAGGTCTAAATTGATATGTGATATATTTACGCGATCTAACCCAACAAAAAACCCTCTATTTATGGTTTAACAAACTTGTTGGTGCAGGCTCTGTTAGCGAGTAGCAGCAAGCAGCTATAAAGACACACACCGCACCCGGCCGCCTTTGTCTCCCCAGTGACGATGTTTTAACTACACATTTGAGTCCGAGTCTACCTAGAGGGGAAGCCCAGGACCTGGGGCAATCGAACTAAGCCAAACCTCGCTAAACAATCAACACGAAACGCACGAGTCGCGTACACACGCACACACACATAAACAACGATGAATTCCCGCGTGTAAGCAAATCACCAAGGGGCATGTCACACGAGGGGTGTTTGGTTGGTTTGTTGGGTGCTAAACTCCACGCACCGGACCGCCTTTGTCTCCCCAGAAGCAGGAGAGCTACGGGTTGGGTTAACAGATAAGGTAGGCACTGGTGAGACACTGCCTCACCAATACATACTTCACCTGGAATGGAACATTCTACAAGCAAACTGAAGGCACCTCAATGGGTTATCCCTTATCTCCGGTTGTAGCCGATCTTTTCATGGAAATTTTTGAGATAGACGCCATCCAGGCATCTACTCTACGCCCGTGCTTGTGGAAGAGGTACGTGGATGACACGTTTGTCATCTGGCCACATGGCCGACCGATGACACGTTTGTCATCTGGCCACATGGCCGACCGATGACACGTTTGTCATCTGGCCACATGGCCGACCGATGACACGTTTGTGATCTGGCCACATGGCCGACCGGCTCTGAACCAATTCCTCAACCACATCAATTCCATACACTTAGCCATCAAATTCACCATGGAGGTAGAAAAGGATGGCAAGCTACCTTTCTTGGATGTCCTAATAAAAAAAAATACCAGATGGCTCAATGAGCCATTCTGTCTACAGGAAAGCAACCCATACTGATACCTACCTAAAACCTGACTTCCACCACTATCCATCCCAGAAGAATTCCCTCATCAAAATTCTACACCATAGAGCTCAATGTATTTCCGACAATGAACACCTAACCGGTGAACTAAAACACATACACCAAGCTCTCAAGGCGAATGGATACTCTGACTACACAATCTGCAAAGCGATCACCCCAATCCTGAGGAAGGAACCATCTGAGGATCCAATCAAAATCATCACCCTGCCATACATAGCTGGGGCAACCACAAATATTTCCAAAATAATGAACAAACACAAGATCCAGGTCCGATTTAACACAATACATAAAATTTGTGATCTGATCCCATCTGTGAAGGACAAGATCCCTGATATGCAATATCCCTGCGTCTACAAACTGAGTTGCAGCTGTGGTGATTGTTATAATGGAGAATCGAAACGTCATATCTCTGATCGTGTCCGCGAGCACAAGTCAGATCTGAAACACGGCAAAATTAAGTCTTCCGCCGTTGCCGATCATTGCTACAACGCTGTGGGCTCTCATGATATTGTCTTTTCCGAGACTAAGCGACATGTCTCGGACCGTGTTCGTGAACACAAGGCAGATTTGAAACACGACAGGACCAATACTTCTGCGGTGGCTGATCATTATTTTAATGCGGCTGGCTCACGCGAAATTGATTTCTCTAAGACGAAGCTACTTTGCAAACACACTGGCTATCAACAAAGATTCGTTCATGAAGCCATCCATATATACAGACAGACACAATTTCAACCGAGAAGATGGGTACAAACTCAGCAATCACTGGAAGGACGTTATGAACCAGTTAAAGTCATAACTGGCTTTCATCTTCTTGTTTCTTTCGGTAAAGTCACGTAGAAGGGAAGTAATAAAATAATAAAAATAAAACATAATAAAACAATTCTCACGACGTTTCGGCTACAACGCAAGCAGCCGTCTTCAGGTGAAGAATGAGACACTACCAAACTAGGAGCTTATATATAAGCTGCATTGGGGGTTGAAGAGCGCCTTAACAAAAAGAATGTGCATGTGAAGAGGGATTTAGCATATTCATGGAAAATGCGTAGGCGTTGGGCGGGGGGTGTCAAAGTCATATTATGCCCATGCATTATGCAGGATCAGCAGCAACCAAGGGGGGTGCAGGGATTAGCAGTAACAAAGGAAAGGAATGTTAATGATATGTAGCTGCAGTTACTCAACAACCACGTAGAAAACTAAAGTATAAACTACATAAAAAACTAAAGTATAAACTGCATCGCACCATCAGTATACTTACTATACTCTATAATAAGCTGAGTTACTAACAGCAAGTAATACATTACAATTTACCTCGTAAAAATTCTATAATATGCTTCCATCTAAACCTTATTCTCTTACATCACACGAGCATATACCGTACTATATACTGCCATAGATAACCCAACATTAAATTATATACTGTATTGCTGTAACCAACCTATATCTTATACATTTAATATCACACTATGTATTATTCTACACACCCTAATGTGTATCGAAATGGTTTATTACGTCCTTCCAATGATTGACGTAATAAACCATTTCGATACACATTAGGGTGTGTAGAATAATACATAGTGTGATATTAAATGTATAAGATATAGGTTGGTTACAGCAATACAGTATATAATTTAATGTTGGGTTTATCTATGGCAGTATATAGTACGGTATATGCTCGTGTGATGCAAGAGAATAAGGTTGAGATGGTAGAATTTTTACGAGGTAAATTGTAATGTATTACTTGCTGTTAGTAACTCAGCTTATTATAGAGTATAGTAAGTATACTGATGGTGCGATGCAGTTTATACTTTAGTTTTTTATGTAGTTTATACTTTAGTTTTCTACGTGGTTGTTGAGTAACTGCAGCTACATATCATTAACATTCCTTTCCTTTGTTACTGCTAATCCCTGCACCCCCTTGGTTGCTGCTGATCCTGCATAATGCATGGGCATAATATGACTTTGACACCCCCCGCCCAACGCCTACGCATTTCCATGAATATGCTAAATCCCTCTTCACATGCACATTCTTTTTGTTAAGGCGCTCTTCAACCCCAATGCAGCTTATATATAAGCTCCTAGTTTGGTAGTGTCTCATTCTTCACCTGAAGACGGCTGCTTGCGTTGTAGCCGAAACGTCGTGAGAATTGTTTTATTATGTTTTATTTTTATTATTTTATTACTTCCCTTCTACGTGACTTTACCGAAAGAAACAAGAAGATGAATCCCTGCAGTCACGAAAGCTTTAAATCGAAATCATAACTGGTGTATGTTTCCATTTTAGACCTGGCAGCCCTTTAATTGGTGAAACCCACCACCGCCATCACCCCACTACACCATCACCACTAGCCTTATTGGTAAAGCCCACCACTTGTACCACATTAACCACTACTACATCACATCTAGCAGCAACTCCACCGCAAAGTGAGGAGATCCCTTGTATAAAGGTGTCAGTTTTTGTACCAGTTGAAAGGGTAAAACCCTATTTCTATATTTTGCCACTGGTAAAGGAGATGTCTCATAGTGTCAACAGTGAGTTTGTAATGCGAGGTGCAATGATTACCCGGCAGCCCTTTGATTGGTGGAAACCCAAAATTAATAAAAAAATAAAATAAAAATCACGACGTTTCGGAGGTACACAAGTCTCCGTCATCAGGTGGGACCGTCACAGCCAGATTTGCTGCATCAAGTGAGGAATTATTAATAATTTTAATTTAAATTTCGATTTAAAGCTTTCGTGACTGCAGGGATTCATCTTCTTGGTTCTTTCGTAAAGTCACGTAGAAGGGAAGTAATTATTATTTTATTACTTCCCTTCTACGTGACTTTACCGAAAGAACCAAGAAGAATTTTAATTTAACTTTTTTACCTACGTGACTTTACCGAAAGAACTAAGAGTATGGTGGAAACCCACCACCAGCACCGCCGTTGCCCATCACCCACATTAACATTAGCTGCCTCACCCATGCTGCTACACCTAAGCTATGCCCATGTTAAAACTTGACCTGGCAGCCCTTTAATTTAGGCCTCGGCAAGGCAAGGTAAAAGTGTAAAAACAACGAGCCTACCATTACCCTACCCTTTACCTTACCACAATACAAATGTAGTGACATAAGAAGGGAGGGGCTGCTGGGGGCTCTGGGATCCCAGGCGGTCCAGACGCTTAAGCCTCTGGGCGCCAGGCGCTGGGTTCCCAGGGGGTCCAGACGCTTAATCCCCTTGGCGCCGCCAAAGGAGGGGACTGTGTGTGCTCTGTGGGATATCTGGTGGCGCACACGGCCCCACCCCTCGTTGGACCAGGCATAAAAGGAGAGCTCCCTGGACGATCGGGGGCCAGTTGTAACTCAAGACCCAAGACCATCTGAAGACCCTGGGACGCTGTGAGAGCCAGCGCTGGGACTCTGGAACTCCTGACTCTACGACCTTGTGAGGGCGAGTTCCGGAGCGTAGCCAGAGTAGAGTATCTAGGCTGTGTAGCTAGGCTGTGTACCTAGGCTGTAACAGAGTATCAGGACTGTTGGAGAGTAGTTGGACTGTTGGAGTGTTGTATTGTAATAAAGAAGTTACCTCTACAAGTGTCTCCGGAACCTGTTACACAATCACTCTACCCTACCTTTTACCCTTTAGCAGGTAAGGTAAAAGTGTAAAAACAACGAGCCTACCTTTACCCTACCTTTTACCTTACCACAATACAATCACTCTACACTACCTTTTTAAATCCTTTATATTAAGTTCACTTGCTTGCGCGCTTACGACCGTGCAAATCTTTCGGTCGTTTTTTAACCCACTTCCCGTGATCCAATCGAGCTGACATTTTGCACACAGACTCGTTGTGCGAGACAATTAATGTTCCTGAAAACATTTTTTCTAAAATTTTACACTGTTTAGGGAAAACAAATTAAATATTTAATTACCAATTGCTTAATACTGGCAGACAATCATCTGACCCATAGGTGGCAGCCATCTCAAGCCAGAGGACGAGAGGACTCTAGCCGCCACGCATATAAAGGATTTATAGTGAAAAACTTTGTTTTTACGGGTACATTTTTACCCTTTAGCAGGTAAGGTAAAATGTAAAAAGCAACGAGCCTACCTTTTACCCTACCCTTTACCCTTACCCTTGGCATGTCGACACCTTTACCCTTACCCTTTTACCCGGTAAAAAGGTACAATTACCTTGCCTTGCCGAGGCCTACTTTAATTGGTGGAAACCCACCACCATCACCGTCCTTGCCTACTAATACCATACCTTACATTAACATTAGCTGCCCGCCCATGCTGCTGACACTTGGGCTACGCACATTTTAAACCTTCATAAACAGTTTGCCTTTAGAGGCCAACCCCATTTTCCTGATGACGAGCGCTTGTGTTGCGATGGAAACGTCGTGGTTTCTATTTTATTTTTATTAAATCCTTTATATTAAGTTCGCTTGCTTGTTCTCTTCTTGGTTCTTTCGGTAAAGTCACGTAGAAGGGAAGTAATAAAATAATAAAAATAAAACATATAAAAATAAAACATAATAAAATATTTTATTATGTTTTATTTTTATTACTTCCCTTCTACGTGACTTTACCGAAAGAACCAAGAAGAAAAAAAAATTCGCTTGCTTGCTTGCTTGCGCGCTTACGACCGTGCAAATCTTTCGGTCGTTTTTTAACCCACTTCCCGTGATCCAATCGAGCTGACATTTTGCACACAGACTCGTTGTGTGAGACAATTAATGTTCGTGGAAATGTTTTTCCAAAATTTTACACTTTTTAGGAAAAAATAAATTCTATTTAATTACCAATTGCTTTATGGTGGCAGGCAATCATCTGACGCGTAGGTGGCAGCCATCTCAAGCCAGAGGACTAGAGGACTCTAGCCGCCACGCATATAAAGGATTTATAGTGATAAACTTTGTTTTACGGGTTAATTTTTTTTTATTCTACGTGACTTTACCGAAAGAACCAAATAATAAGGTAGGCACTGATAAGGGGTTGACAGGTGTGCTGAGTGGGTGAGTCTTTGGAAGTCACTTTAATTGGGCTCTATAATCAGCCGCAGGAGAAAGCAAG